>CAMZMU010000046.1:70625220-70751593 GCA_947311845.1 Poa pratensis
TATATGAGCAATTGCATCGTCCCTAGCCAAGCCAAGCAGTACACGACAGGCAAGGGCTCGAATAGCATCAATAGCCACAGGAGGAGTAACCATCCGAGTACTAAGAAGCTGTAGAAGAATCTTTATACCATTGTTGGCTCTGACTACTTCTCGAGCTTGACGATACCCTTGTTCCAGTTGAGCAGCAAGACCAGGACCCCCAGCTCCTACGCCAAGTGATATTCTCTTATCACCAACAACTCCAGATGGCACTACAGGTGTGCCAGATTCACCTTGGTTTGCTGCTAGATTTCTTTCTGAAGTAAGTTTTTCGGCAGTCCTGTCTCTGATTTCTGAATAACTCCCAGGTTGCTGATTGGCAGTTGAGGACGGCTTGTTGCTGATTGAAGGAGGGGGGCATACAAGATTGACAAGCACATTCAGTGCTGGACAAATAACCTAATACACAAAGGACGGCAAAAAAAATTATGTGGAAGAACTTTGGCAAATACTGCTGGGTCCTTAAAGCTTAGTTAATGCATAGCTTGAGAAGGAAAACACACCTCAGGATCAACATATCCAACAACACTGTTTGCTATATCAAGTAAGATAGTCATACCAATACGGCTGTTACTTAATGTACCATGCACTATCAATTTGCGACTGTATGGCATGAGTGTTATGATGTGAAGAACTCCAAATGCGTATTGAGCTAAGTCATGAAGATACCGATCAGCAGGTAGACCCTGAAACAGATTGTTATGAATTAAATCAGCCTACATACAACTTTGTTTTTCTAGAAAAGGGCAAAAACAATACCATATTTTTACCTGGCATAACTCCAGCATAGTTATATGACCATTAGAGGCCAAGAATTTATCCATCACGGGCCAGCGAGCTCTCACAAGAGCAGGTCCTAACTTTCTATCCCGCTGGATCTGACGAAAAATAGCATCCATAGCCTCGTTGCCAATGTCAAAAGGTTTGTAACCAGCTCTTGCACTGGAGGTATTCCGAGCAATACTACGGATACTCTTGCTTGGCCGGATGGAATCAACAAGCTGGAGGAGATGAGCTCTAAAATATTGCCGTAGCGCAACACATGAATGATATGCAACCTGCTTTTCTGTTGCAGTCAGAGCTTCAGCAGGGGATCGTTCATTCCCTTGACTCGCATTGGAGGATCCTAATGCTCCAGAGTTGACACCAGACCTTACAGATGCAGCAACATGTAAAATATTCAGAAGTTTTTGCATCCCATCCTGTGCATCAAATGAATCCAGAACAGCTTTGAACACAAAAGCAGCAGAAGAATATGGCAGCATTCTTTCTAGCTGAATCTTGGGGCATTCTAAGAGTTGAAGAGCTAGTTCAACCACATTGTTGAGTGTGTCAGATGAAAGCGCACAAACACGCTCCATGGTAGACTGCAAAAACAAACATGCTTAGCAATAAGTAATGAACGACCAGGGTAAAATGACAATAGATTTCGACAGACAGCATGACCAGCCAGTTTAATTCTAAGTTTACCTGGAGGAACCAAAAGTAAACAAGCATGCAGAAAGAGCAGTATATGTCTGAGTAATTCTAATGGGACAGAAGACAGAGGATCTTCTGAATACCACCGATCAACAAATAGCGCAGCAAATTTCCGGTGGGGGGCCAGGGCACAAATTAATCTAAGGATTTCATGGAGTAGAGAAACATGGCCACATCCTCCTGGTCTTTGATCCCCGTTGCAATAATGCGAGGCAAACATCAACACCCTTTTCATGCAGAACAGGACCCAAAGCTTCAACATACTCTCCCAAACCTGTAAGCACAGAATGCTATATTTTTCTCTAAGTTGCAAGAGCTGCTCGTGGTCAGCAAGAACAAAATCTTCCAAATCCTGGTCCGGCTGATTTTCACAGTTTCTTCAACCACATGCTCCTCCTTAACTTGGTCAGAGCTTCTGTAAGACCAAATAAAACTCAGAGAAAGAACAACGATATAACGAAGAGAAAAAAGAGAGAGAGAGAGAGAGTGTGCTTCTTCCATTACCGTGAAACACTAGTGGACATGGCAGCATCCACTACAGTAGTTGCAGCTTTCTCGGCAGCTAATATAACCGCGTCACCATTATTTTCACTCTTCCAAACCTTCAAAAACACAGACCATCAAAATTACTAACAAATAATGAAGCAGAAAATGAATCAGGGTTAGTAACCATAATAATAGTATGTCTTTTTCCATACCTCTAAAGCAGCAGATTTCACAAGCTCGGCAGCAGCATCACCTGCTGCTTTCACGGCTTCCTCAGGTGCATTTGCAGCTCTGGCTTCCGCTTCTGCAGCTCTAACTGCCTTCAAAACAATGTCAGTTATATCCTTCAAGCCAATAATGCAATCCCTGAACCGGTCTTCATACTCTTCTTTGGAAATAACCATATGAGCCGCCTCAAAGCCTGCAACGCTCAAATCAATTGCTTTCTTCGGGTCCTCGACCTTATCATCATTATTATCTTTGCTAGCCTGACTTCCCACTCTCAATCCAGAGGCTGGTGAAATAGGTGTCCGTTCACTGTCAGGCAAGCTTTCACCAGCTTTGCTTTTCCCTCTTAATCGAGATCCTGTACGACTAGGCTTTCTCTTCAAGAGCTCATCTTTCAAGATTTCACATGGAGGACGCATTTCCTTAGGGTCTGAGCACATTCGCACATCTGTGTGGGGCATACCAACAGTGTCATCCATAACCGTTCTCCATCTGCTTGCCTCATCACAACACCATGATCAAGGTCCTTTTCCAAAGTTGGGTCAGTCGGTATTCCATCTCAGCCCTTGTTCTGTCCAATACAGAACTGTCTTGAAGAAACCGTACTTTGCCCCTGTTCTCATCTTAACACGAGGATGCTTGTATCTATGGAAGATTGGCATCTTTCTGTGTAGATGTGACATCCCCATAGACCCTGTTTCGCAAAAAAACATGAGCTTGGCTGATACCCCTATGTTCAAGATATCTTCTACCAAATTCCCACCGCTGGCGAAGAAAGGAAAATGCAACAATTAGATTTAATGGTATCAGAAATGCTGCTGAAGAAGAGAAGAATGATATGCGATCTCATCTGATAAGTAATTGGCAGTACCTATAAAACGCCATCGAAAGCAACCCAATAGCATATGTTCTCAGCATTCGGTTTCTGTGGTTTTTCACCACTTTCGTAATGCTTCCAATCACATGCTTCAGCATCTTCCCCTTATCCATTTTTTCAGGTTTGCAATGGTAGCATCTTCAAAGCATGCGGAAACTGGGATGCGGAGGCAAACACGAAATCAAGTAAATACTCCTACAGAGTGTGACTGGAGAGTAAACCACAGATAGTAGGACGAGAATGTACAACAGTGAGCATGGAGGGTGGGAGGGGAGGAAGCTAACCGCAAACGTTATGGATGCTTAGGAGTAGCCTAGCTGAAGCACAGCGTACTGCCACGGAGTATGATGTGTCGGACAAGAACTTACAGAACACGAGCTCGTAGAAATCATCATTCTCCTGCTGACACAGTTGAAACAACACAGTTTATTTCAGGAATGAACAGTAGTTAGTAAGAAGGCTCAGGTTACTTTGATGCAGAGCCAAATACGGACCCTGATCAAATTTGCCAGCTTGCCTATTGTATGGGAAACCTTTGTGTTTGTGTTGTTGAAGGATGGATTGCTTGCGCACTCTTGCAGATGCCTGCATGGGGTATGGGCATAGCGATGATTAGCAATTTACAGGGATATATTGGAAGCAAGTTGGATCAACAAAGGACATATCAGTGAGGATTACATTTTAATCAAGCACGGGCGTTCTGACAGTAAACAAAATGTAAAATATGGCGTGTATTAATTGAGCAAAATACAGAGTGACCCACAGATGGACCTCAACTGCTTTTATGCATTAGAGATGACACAGGCAAGCAGAAATTTCGTTTGTATTGACCACTTCAGTGGGACTGAGTGTGTGTAATTAAGCTTGCATAGACAGTGAGGCAACACAGTTGATGATCACAGCAACTTCCAGCTTGCAAACGGCACGAATGTTAGACGGACAGAGATTATCTATGAGGATTTACAAGGACTGGTGCGGTCACACAAGGCGCCCAGAACAAACTCTGTCGGATCGACTTCCTGGGTAGGCAAGAGCAGCAGGAGTGGTAAATCCCTAGAAAAAATAATCTGCCCAGTCGAATTATCCACTGCGAGTGCTAGAAAAACACACACGAGAGTAGATAGAATTATTTAAGTTTCTTAGTGACCACTCTCCACTCAGTGAGTCAATCAACAAGCGGTGCAAGAGCCCTAGGAACCAATTAAACAAATTCAAGCGGGAGGGAGGGAGGGCCGAATTATCCACTGGTAGGGAGAGGAGGGGAAGGGCGTGGGTACAGACCTGGCCTCGTGTTCCTCGCAGATGGTTGCGAGGGTGTGGATGAGTCGCGGGTTGGGGTCGGCCTCCTGCTCGACGACCCGGGAGATCACCGCCTGCGCGCGCTCCAGCAGCGCCTTCTCCTCCTCGTCCTCCTCTTCCTCTTCGTCATCTGCTTCCTCCTCCTCGTCCTCATCCGCTTCCTCCTCCTCCCCGTTTCCTCCTCCTCCGTCGGCGCCTCCTCCTCTTCGGCGGGGGCGGCGAGACGGCGGGGTCCGCCATGAGGGAGGGAGGTGGCGGGGGTTGGCTAGGGTTAGGGTGTGGCGCGGGGCGCGGGGTCGGGGCGGAGGAGAGCGGGCTAATGGTGCCGGACGGAAAGGAAGAAGAAGGAGGCGTGGCGTTGCGGCGCAGCGGTCTCAGGTGGAGAGGAGGAAGTTTCTAGTCTAGTCGAACGGAATCAGGTTTCCCTTCTTCTTCTTGCGGTGGTGGGCTCTCTCTCTCTCTCTACAGGCCCACACCACCGGCCTTCTTCCAAACTAACAACCGGCCTAGCTAGGACAGTACTACTTACTATCCCCAAAATAAAATAAAAAAGAGTACCTAATTTTGGAGGTTGTCAATCAAAAACATCTTACCTGTGGTTCCTTTTTGTGCTCTTTTCCTTTTGTAATAGTACTAGCAAAATAATACCCGTACGTTGATACGGGAATAAGAAAAAATGTTAAAATTAAATTGGTAGGTCAACATAGTCTATATTCTGCCACACTCTCGGCTCCGAGGAAGACATGTGCCAGGGTAACTATACACTCCTCCTCTTAGCACTTGACTGAACTGTAGCTCCTTCGTCGAGTGCCCGTTTATGTTCGTGCTATTGCTTTGCGTTCCGGGATTTTCAATGTAGCTTGTACAAAACCTTATTTTGAGGGCCTCCCTTCAGGGTACATTTACTAAGTCACATCCTTTGGCTGGTCCTAATGAATTTCTTTCTAATGAACTCCCCACCATCATAAGGATTAAATCCAACTCCTAACCAGCACCCAAAAAAAATCCAACTCCTAACCATCTTCATCAGGCGTTGTACGTTTATATTGTTTTTTGCTTTTTGCGTTTGTCTTCATTTCGTGCAAATTCAACTACAAAACAAGCAATTCCATCCACAAAAAATTTCTTCAAGCTTGGTAAGGTTGCCTCCTGAATATCCACATCAAAAAACATAATCCTCGAGGGCATATGATCCTTTGTTCACCCATTTTGAAAGCACATTGCTATCCATGAGCTTTAATTTTGACGTTGAAATATTTTCTAATTAGATATAATTTTCTATTACACTTAATTAGAGAGTGCATAATATCGTAATAAAATATGGGATGCAATAATATTTACCACACAATTCTAACGTTTATAATTCACCATATATTTCAATTAAGTCTAAAATTATTTGTCGGTGCATCTCTTTGACGTCTCTTAGGAAACAAGACATTCAATCAAACATTATAGGATCCATAAAAAAACTACATACTACCATTTGTGGCATCAGAATAAAAGTAGTGTATATAAATGTATTGATTCCATTTTAGTATCTCTTTATACCTTGTCGAGTGAGTTGTAAAGCATCTTATCTGATTAATATCTCAAAAGAAGTTCAAAATGTGTAGGACTATATATCTAAAGTTCGAGAGTTCATGATGTGTCTGCACCGTTTGTCATAGCTGTAACATCGCCTTCTAATGATACATATGTGTGGCGGTATAAAATATTATTGTATTTTTCGTAACTTTTTGTAAGAACCCGTAGTTTTAGAATTTCGAGGGGAGCATTTAGAATTGTGTATCTCAGCATTCATGCATTGCAAAATTGCGATAAATTTGTGATTTTGTAAAAAAAAAAGGAGTCAAAGTGATTAACACTCGATTAGGGTTTGTCCAGAGGGGTTGAAATCGACTCGGACTCTATATTTTGGTTCAAACTATTTTAAAACATGAGTTTATTTAAGGAATTCATCAAAGATGAACTATATCTCTATACTTATCTCATTCTTCAAATATACCTCAAACTCATAAATTACAAATCATAATTCAAATTCAGAATATTTGAATTCAAAAACTTGACAAGTGTCAAGACCAGGAAAATTCACAAAGTACAAACTTAAATCCTTATTTCTCATATCAAAATTCTTTACAAAGGAATTTTACAAACAATATAATTACAGGAACTTCATTCAAGAAGTCCTACGAAGAAAATAAAAAATCACAAGGGAAAATTTCTAAATCTAAACCAAACTAATTCTTGATCTTGTTATCTTGATGCTCAACACCTAAATCTAGCTTTGGTATCATACATACATGTTTCACAGCAAAACATTTCTCGCGCTTCAACTGTTTTGACACCCAAAGCTAGTTTCTCCCTGAACAGCGCCTTCTTACTTCTTACTCTTCCGGGGATAAGTCACGGCTCGCTTAACTGAACTGTGAGTAGAGTGGATCGGCGGAGAGCTTCTTTGATGTGCTTGTTCTCGGGATCCAGCTTCAAGGCACTGAGAAGGGTTTTAGCAGCGCCGGCATGATCCTAATTAACACAGATCAATCAAGAATCGGATGCCTTCCTTGTCAGTACGCTAATGAAGAGAAATAAGAGTGATGACTGAATATGTCTGGACTTGTGAATCTAGTTCTTTCGATCGGCATATCACCTCGAGCAAGCGCAAGGCCATTCCCTGACGGTAGTAGCCTTTTGCCCAGTCAGGCCTGGGCGTCCGAGAGAGCGTCTCCGCCGTCATGGAGGCGCAGCAAGCAGAGGCTCCACGACATTCCGGTATATAATGATTTTGCATACAAAGAGATCAACAACGGACTAGGAGTTACCAT
This sequence comes from Poa pratensis, assembly GCA_947311845.1. Classification (NCBI taxonomy): domain Eukaryota; kingdom Viridiplantae; phylum Streptophyta; class Magnoliopsida; order Poales; family Poaceae; genus Poa; species Poa pratensis. Next base: position 70,632,451 of record CAMZMU010000046.1, read on the forward strand.
GGTGTAGAAAAGTAGGGCAGTTTCGTAGTCCTTGCTTTTGAAAGCCGCGTATCCTTGTTGTTTCAGTTCATATTTCTTGGCAGTACAGGCTCTCGTCACCTACCCAAAAAAGAAGTACTGCTGTTAAGCCAAACGATATTCAGATAACCTGAGCTAGCTCAATAGGAAGTCCATGCGAGTGCATTAGTTCAAGAGCATGCACTACAGGCAAGGATAAGTATGCCGAGCGCAAAAAACGCTCAGTAAAACACCAAAAACGCTCGGCATATTACACTCGGCAAAGCGCGCTCGGCATACTCTGCTCGGCATATGCTACTGATACGCTCGGCAAACAAACCCGCTCGGCAACTAGAAGTATGCCGAGTGCAAATAGTTGGCCTTCGGCAAAGTTCCGCTCGGCATACATTATACATGTGGCAACTGCTGAGAGATTCCCCGTCAGTGTATGCCGACCGTATACGCTCGGCAAACAGGTGGCTATATGCCGAGCGTATACGGTTGGCATACACTGCATACTGCTTCATGGGTGCAGTGTATGCCGACCGTATATGCTCGGCATATAGGATTAACAGGACAAACTTTTTTACAGGAAATGGCATACAGAACAGCATTCATATAAATCACAATACCCATACATCAATATTCATTGCATAAATACACACTAGAGTGATAATTATCACTAGGTATTTCAGACCTGATCAAATCCTAAACTAGAACATGTTAGGACAAGATCATAAGCAAACACCGTAAAATCAAGCAATCAGCTACACCTGCATCAAGCATTATCCTAAACCGGTACATCATTGGCTTGATGGCCGGATCAACATTACTTACGTGAGAACTGCAGCCGACGACAATAGTTTCATTTTTTTTTTGGATAAAGTGAGCTTTGTTATTTAAAAAGTTTTAAGCACACAGGCGCCATAAGTCCACAAGTCTCAAAATAAATAAAAATATGAATTACAGAAACACGCTTATCATGGTGGAGTACAGATCCGAAGATTATGTTGTCATCCAGCTAAAAAGAACTTTTTCATTTATACAAAACCAAAACGATCATATAACGGCAAGCGCTTCCACCCTAATAAGTCGTCTAAACCTACGAAAAAAGGCGAATCCGGGATTGTAGCAAGCTCCGGGCTAAAAAAAAATTCTACAAAAACTATTATAATGGCATAAAGAATTTGGTACGAGTGCAAAGATGAGCATATATATATATATATATATATATATATATATATATAGGACTCCTATAATATACTCCCAGGGGTACATACTCCCATCTGTTAGCGGGTTGGATATACCCAACAACTAACAAATAGGAACGTTAAGAAAATTAATTAATTATTGTTTGCATGCATGCACCTGGTCAGCGCCCGGGAAAAAAAGGATCGGATCAACCATGTATCCGATTTTGAATTAATTTGCACGTACCTCATCATTTATATATATATATATATTGAAATCATTTATAAAGAAGAGGCTTGCTTTCATAGGACCCCAAGGGCGAAGGGGTATCTTGAGTAGAAACACAAGGACGGCTGAGATTTAATCTCACAATGGGTCAAGCCAACTCAGTTCGGCTCGAGCCGAGCCTGTAAGTCTGGAAAATATCTAGCCGAGCCGCCGAGGCTACAAGACTGGACAATATCTAGCTGAGCCGGATCTTAGGACAAAAATATAAATATATGTGGCTGCTGGGATTCGAACCTAGGTCTCCTAGGTGAGACCAAGGTTTTGGTTACCAAACTGGGAAAAAATCTCGTGGGTGCTCGAGATTTGCGGTTACCGCGGTAACCGAGAAATCTCGATGGGTTACCGGACGAATTCAAATTCTGAATTTTGAATTCAAATTTCTGAGATTTTTCGTAACCGCTCGGTAACCGGAGAAATACCGAAATTTTGAATTCAAATTTCTGAGATTTTTCATAAATTGGGTAATCCTTATTTGGGCCGGCCTAAAGTCAAAAAGCCCGAATTTTTTTTGCTCGGTAAGCCCTTTTACCGTGGGTGCTCGAGATTCCCGGTTACCGCGCGGTAACCGGATTTCTCGCTCGGTAACCCAAACCGTGGGTGAGACACGGGGAGCATAGCCACTGGGCTACATCTCAGGTTGTGATTGGAATAGAATCAAAGGCTATATAAGCATAATGGGTGATGTTAACTGAATTTCACGAAAACTCCTAGAAGAGCCCGAGCTCGTTTGAACCTGCGATTTGCGCTGCGCCACCCACTCAGCTCATTGATTGATCTATATACTAGGACGTGTATGAACTGTGTCTATTGGAGCGTATGAAATACATGTATCAGACAGTTAGTTGGAATATCCATGTATTTAATGTCGTACGAGCAGTTTATAGAGAGTCTTGTCCCGCAAGGTTCAGGTAAAAACATGTACCACCATGACGGTACAAAAAGATGCACTTGTTACCATCAACAACCAGTCATCAACGGTCATTAACGCGGGCAACATTAAGTACCACCACAGCCACGCAATGCTTACCTTCGATATGCTTTTAAATACCATGGAAGCATTGGCGGAGCCACGCCTCTTCTGTGTAGTCAATTGACTACACAGGATTTTGGAAAAAACTTCATATATAGTGCCAAAATCATATGAAAACATACAAAATTCATACAAATACATGTATTTGACAACACAGTTTTGAATTGACATCACAACTTTGTAGCCCTCGCTCCGCCACTGCATGGAAGTAAGGTCTTTCATATAGGTAGTATTCTTGGATCATGAACAATACTTACAAAATATGAAGCACTTTTTTAAACCACCGTACAAATATTTTAGGTGCCTCGTGACTATTCTTTTGAAAGGTTGGAGCGTTTTTCCGGATACGAAAATATTGTAGGACCGGTGAACTTTTTTTGCTGTGATCCATGAATTCTTCTTTTTACACGATGATTTTTTTTACCATGAAAGGTTTTAAATAATCATGAACAATTTCTCGAACCATTCGTGAATATATTTTTTGTACCCGTGAATATTTCTTTTCATTAACCCCATAAAAAATTATAAACATTGGAATTATTATTTTAGAACTAGTCAATTTTTTAGAACCGATGATATTTGGAACTAGTGAACCTTCTAGAAGTGAAACTTTGATTGGAACCGGTGGACACTATATTTTTACACGTGAACATTTTTTAATCCTATGAAATAATCTATATGAAGCCCATAAATGTTTTTTGAACCCATTTTTTCACGAGACCCCGGAATATTTAGAAAACTCATGGTTTTATTTCGAACATTTTTTTATCCTGTGCCAATATTTTTTGCACCTTGATTTTTGTTTGAAACCTGTGAAATAATCTGTATGAAGCCCATAAATGTTTCTTAAACCCTTTGATTTTTTTCCCGAGACCCTGGAATATTTTAGGAAACTCATGATTTTATTTCAAACATTTTTTTAATCCGTGCAATTATTTTTTTCATACCATGATTGTTTTTTCAAACCTATGAAATAATCAATATGAAGACAGGAATTTTTTCTTGAACCCATTTTTTTCCGAGACCCCTAGAATATGTTTGAAACCTCATGATTTTATTTTGAACATTTAGGAATCCCGTGCAAAAAGAATTGTGAACCGTGATATTTTTTTGAATCCTATGAAAGTATCTACTTTAAGCCCACTAATGTTTCTTGAACCCATTGATTTTCTCTGACCCACTAGAATATTTTAGAAACCGCATGCAACACTTCTACCATGTACCACCTTTGGTATATGTGGATCCGTATACAACACTTCTAACCATACAGTTGTGCATTGATGCGTGTTAAGTTACACGTCCGTTGGGAACCCCAAGAGGAAGGTATGATGAGTGCAGTAGCAAGTTTTCCCCTCAGTAAGAAACCAAGGTTTAATCGAACCAGTAGGAAGTCAAGGATCTTCTGAAGGTTGTTGGTGGCTGAATGTGGCACGGCGCAACACCAGGGAATCAGCAGCAACGTGGAACCTGCACACAAGACAATCAAACTACTTTGCCTCAACAAAACAGTGAGGTTGTCAATCTTACCGGCTTGCTGAAAACAAAGGATTAAAAGTGTGGTGTGGAAAATGATGTTTGCTTACAGAGAATTAAAGAGAACAATGATTGCAGTAGGTTGTATTTCAAATGTAAAAGAATGGACCGGGGTCCACAGTTCACTAGTGGTGTCTCTCCATAATAAAATACTAACATGCTGGGTAAACAAATTACAGCTGGGCAATTGACAAAATAGAGAGTGCATAACAATGCATATACAAGTCATGATGATCACTATGAGATTTACTTGGGCATTACGACAAAGTACACAGACCGCTATCTAGCATGCATCTGTGTCTAAATAGTCCACCTTCAGGTTAGCATCCGTACCCCTTCCAGTATTAAGTTGCAAGCAACAGACAATTGCATTAAGTATGGTGCATAATGTAAACAATACAAATATCCTTAGACAAAGCATTGCTGTTTTACCCCTAGTAGCAACAGCACATCCACAACCTTAGAACTTTCTGTCACTGTCCCAGATTAAATGGAGGCATGAACCCACTATCTAGCATAAATACTCCCTCTTGGAGTTACAAGCATAAACTTGGCCAAATCCTACACTAATAATGGAGAGCATGCAAGATCATAAACAACATAGGCATGATAAATCAATAATCAACTTGACATAGTATTCAATATTCATCGGATCCCAGCAAACACAACATGTAGCATTACAATAAGATGATCTTGATCATGATAGACAGCTCACAAGATGTAAGCATGATGGCACAAGAGGAGAAGACTGTGGCGCCCTGACCCGACTGCTGTACAGTGATACTGTGTCTCCGGTTATCCGATACCAGCAGACACACTATCAAAGCATAATAGAGAGATCAAGACTTGTGGAACAACTGGCACATCACAGACTCTATGACACAAAATCATTATAGTTCAACTCTTATGATAGAGAAAGATAGCAAATGACAAACAGAGGTTACAGACCCAACAATACGACAAGCGGAAGCAAATTAGGTTGTTCTAAACAACAAGAACCAAATTATGGCCTAAGAGGCCTACAGATAAACACCACAGCGCCAGCTGTTCCGGGATGTCCCAAGCTGCCACCTGGGAACCCCAGACTACTCGTCGACGTCCACATAGAACCCACCTTCGAGGTCGGTGAAGTCCTCTCCTGAAAATAAGCAAACGACGTTGAGTTCGACGAACTCGCAAGATTAGGAGCTAATATATGCTCGATGATTGGCTTTCAAGGTTTTATGGCTGTTTTGCATAAAGCTTATTTTATTTTAAAAAGACATAACTCCATGGCATCGACTAATCAGATGATTTTGAAAAGGGGTAAGAAGTAACTCTTTCTTTGATCACTTTTCTCATCATCAACCATCATCACCATACCTGTTCATCAAAGGCACCTCCCCGAATCACCCTCGAGGAAGCTCACCTTGCAATCTTGAAGTGGTACCTCTAGTACCCAGTTTTTAATCATTCCGTTAAAGTTATTCTATGATCTCTGAATCCGTCACCAAGTCGTCCATAACCGCGGACACGGCTTTTCGAAAAGATTTAACCCTGCAGGGGTGTACAATGTGAAAGACGCCAGGTTCCCGAGGGACCTCCCAGCTTCTTATCCATGCGTACCGTCCGGCCCATTGCCTAGCTCTTAGCTCTCTTCCGGGGAAAGCCGGCTGGGTGGGAGCGGCTACGACCTTTACCTCACTTAAGACTAACCCAGGATCATCAGTGGCGGTAGGACAACAGGTACCTTCTCGCACCCTGTCCCGCGGCCACTTATTTTCCTGACACAACCATCCTCATCTCAGTCTTGGCCACCATCTCAACGCACGCGCAAATGGAAAGCCAAACTAGAGGACCCTTGGCTAGTCCGCCACAAGTTAGTCGGTCGACGAGGTTCCATATGCCCACGCATGGTTGCACGCTCAACTTGGCTCATAGGCGAGAACTCGCACTTAGGCGGCGAGAACGAGACAACCCACCACATCCCATGTGGCCTCTCATCCCCACCTTTAAGCATTTTATTACCTGTCACCACAATTTCTCCACCATCATCTGAACACTTCAATAACCTGTTTCCAACTTGAAGTATCCATCGGACGGCTAAGCATTTAACTAAGCATGGCTAAGCATCAATATTGCATAGTTAAGTATTTCAGGCCAACAATACAATCCTATGGATAATAGGAGGGGAAACAGGTAATTGGCATCGGAATCTTAATGCAACTATAGGATACTCTAATCCAATAAAATTAACATTTGGAACCGCATGCAATATTATAGTGGAGAAAATATTTGCGAAAATATAGGATAAGATATGCTCAGAGGGGGATTACGCTTGCCTTGTTGAGCGAAGTAGACAAACTGCTCATCGGAGTAATGATGCTCAACTCTGAACTCGTGATCTACCGGAGAGCAAACAACACCGGAAAGCAAAAGCAACAATCAACACATGGCAATTGTGCAATGCATACAAAAATGATGATATGACATTTTAATGCAACTATGGGATCCTAGACATGATCATCAAGTTAAATGGGGTCCCGAAGTACCATTAGGAGTTATTCGGTTAACCACCCATATTTATCTTAATGTCCAACATGTTGTTCTAGTTATGCCCAGTATCACAAAATGATTGTACATGCATGAGAAGGATGTTTTCTATTAGTATTTAACTTGCCGAACATTTTGATACATCGTTTGCAATTTTCGGAGCACGTATGAATATTTGGTAAGTATTTCAAATTGCTATTTGAATTTGTCATCTTAGGGAAATGCAATTACCATTGATATTAAAAGTTCATTATGGTGTAGAACTGCTTGAAAACAGTTGGTATAAGTTTCTCGGAACATTTTGAGGTATTTCACCTTTCTCGGAGTATTTTGGTATTTTACACACAATTCCCTGATTAACCAAATAAAAGTTATGGCATTTCTAAGTTTCACTTTAGATGTATTCTTTTAATTAGTTATTTTAAACAACATCATAATTAGTTATCCAACTTCGGAAGAATTAGGTGAAAAAGGACATATATTGCTGCTGAACAATCTTCGGATCTTCCGATTTGTTTGCACTCGGAAAATCCGATGCACTGAAGACATGAAAATTTTCAGTACCGAGCATAGTCGAAATATCCGAATTTTATAAGATCGGAATATCCGAGCTGTGGCATGGCCATGCGACAGCGACTTGCGGGCGACGGCGACGTGCTGGGCGCGCACGCGCACGACGGCCAGAGCATGCACTCGAGTTCGACACCTCACTGAATAGGTGCACGGTGACGCGAGGAGGTTGCCGGCGGCGGGAGCAACCACTAGGTCGTCGGAGACGAGCACGACGACATCCATGGCGGAGGCGAAGCATGGCTCACGGTGAACCTACGCGACCGGGCGAGAGAGGGAGGGTGGAGATGTCTGGGAGGACGAGAAACTCACCCTCGTCGCGTGTGAGCATCCGGCGGAGGCGGGGAAGGTCAGGGATGACAACAATGGCGCGGCGGATCATCACCGGCCGCGTTGAAGAAGATGGACGGCGGCGACGATTCCGTGCGTTCCGGCACGATTCCTTCTACGTGGAGGTAGAGGGCGAAGACGCGGAGCTCGTGGTGCCCTTCAATCTGCTTGGGGCGGCCTCAGGCGACGGCGGCGTGTGCACGGCGGCCATGGCTCGGGTTCGGTGGGCACGGGAAGAACAGAGGGAAGAGAAAGGGGATGGGGAGCGAGCTAGGGTTTCGGGGTACTCTTCTACTCGGCCAGGGTTCACGGATGGACGACAACGAGGCGCGAGGTGCGATGTGTGGCTTGGGTGCCTCTCGGCCATGTCCATGCCGCTACATAGGGTGAACAGGAGGAAGAGGATGGAACCTTTGCAGAAATCCCCCTGGCAATCTTCTTCCCTCACCACTAAATCCTTTTCATCCTTTTTCTCTTTTCTGGAATTTTGTAAAACATTTAATTGAAGCACTTAGGTAACTCCAAACTTTATGAAACTTGGTGGAAAATTATTATTTGCCACAAAGCACTGCTGGTAAAATTTGCAAGTCATTTGGATAAACTTTTCAGAACAGAGTTGTTTTCACTTCTTTTCTGCCATTTTCTTAAAACATTTAATTGAGGTACTTACACTAGTTCAAAAATTATGGGAAAATTCAGGTAGCCTCCCCGTATTAATCTGAAGCTCCCCAAATTTTTCCAGATTATTTGAAACTCATTTGGTAGGAAAATAAAATAGGAATTGCTCACAGGCAATTTTGAGTTTCTCTCCACTTATATTATTTTACAAATCAAAATAGTTTGCAAATATTATATTTGGAACTTTTGGAACTTCCTTGACAATTATACGATGTCAAAGTAATTTGTTTTGCCAGTTTGAGTGCTTTCATTGATTTGAGATTTTGTTTTAAGCAAGCTTGGCATTTTATTTTTAGATGGTGCCAAACCTCAACAAATCCCTAGCAACAACAACAATTCCCTAGCATAACATGATGCATGAATGCCATGATGCAATGCAACACAAAAGCGAAAATTTTACTCAGGTTTTTAGGTTTTCAAATTTCGGGCTGTTACAAAGACAACCATCTAGCTACTGCTATGGACCCATATTCCAGGGGTGGACTACTCACACATCACTCCGGAGGAAGGCATGGCGATGTAGAGCCCTCCGGTGATGATTCCCCTCTCCGGCAGGGTGCCGAGAAGAGCTTCAGAACCCTCCCGAGCTAGGGTTGACGACGGCGGTGGCTCTGGAACTTTTCGTGGATGGAGTCTCGGGTGTTTAGGGTTTTCCCGAGAAAGGCAATTTATAGGCAAAGGGGCGATGTCGGTGAAGGCCCGAGGGCTCCTCACCACGTGGCGGCGCGCCAGGGGTGGGACCCATGCCACCACATGGTGAGGGCGCCTCGGTGCCCCCCTTCGTCTCTCCATCGGACTCCGTGTACGTGACAGAAAAATAGGACCTTGGCTTTTTGTTTCGTCCAATTTCGAGAATATTTCCAGAACAGCTTTTCTGGAATCAAAAACAGCAGAAAACAGGAACTGGCACTGTGGCATCTTGTTAATAGGTTAGTCCCAGAAAATGCATAAAAATGCTATAAAGTGTGAATAAAACATGTAGCAATTGATATAATATAAGCATGGAACATAAGAAATTATAGATACGTTGGAGACGTATCAAGCATCCCCAAGCTTAGTTCTACTCATCCTCGAGTAGGTAAAACGATAACAACAAATAATTTCTTAGGTGACATGCTACCACATAATCATGATCAAATAATATTGTAAAGCATATGTTATGAATGAAGTGACTCAAGGCAATGGTCTATAGTTTGCTAACAAATAGATAATGAGTAAACAACTGAATCATATAAGCAAAAACTTTTCATAAATAGTACTTTCAAGACAAGCATCAAAAAGTTTTGCATAAGAGTTAACTCATAAAGCAATAGATTCTAAGTAAAAGGCATTGAAGCAACACAAAGGAAGATTTAAGTTTCAGCAATTGCTTTCAACTTGTATATCTCATGGATAATTGTCAACACAAAGCAATATAATAAGTGCAATAAGTAAGCATATAAAAATTGTTGCACACAAAGTTGACACAAGTGTTTGCTTCTGAGATAGAAAGGAGTAGGTAAACTGACTCAACCTAAAGTAAAAGAAAGGCCCTTCGCAGAGGGAAGCATGGACTAAATCAAGTGCTAGAGATTTTTAAGTTTTGAAATCGTATGGAGAGCATAAAAATAAAGTTTTGAGAGGTGTTTGTTGTTGTCAACGAATGGTAGTGGGCACTCTAACCCCCTTGTCAACCAGACTTTCAAGAGCGGCTCCCATGAAGGACATTATTTCTATCCAAAGGCAGATCATCCCTCTTCTCTTTTGTTTACACGTGTACTTTAATTTGGGTGACACTCCTCCCAACATTTGCTTACACAAGCCATGGCTAACCGAATCCTCGGGTGCCTTCCATCAATCACATACCATGGAGGAGTGTCTATTTTAAATGATCAACTTTTTAAATTGCTTACTGATAAATCAGGGCAAAACATGTGAAGAGAATTAAAGGTGAAAGTTGTAATTAATTGGGACTGGGCACCCCATTTGTCAGCTCTTTTTGCAAAATTATTGGATAAGCGGATGTATATGCCACTAGTCCATTGGTGAAAGTCTGTCAAGAGTAAATGACAAGGTTGACAGATAAAACACCACATACTTCCTCATGAGCTATAAAACATTGACACAAATAAGAGATAATAGCTTTTGAATAGTTTAAAGGTAGCAGATGAAGTATTTACTTGGAATGGCAGAAAATACCACATAATAGGTAGTTATGGTGGACACAAATGGCATGGGTTTTGGCTCAAGGATTTGGATGCACGAGAAGCATTCCCTCTCAGTACAGAGTTTAGGCTAGCAAGGTTGTTTCAAGCAAACACAAGATATCAACCGGTTCAGCAAGACTTACATGAAAACATATTGCAAGCATTATAAGACTCTACACTGTCTTCCTTGTTTGCCCAAACACTTTTACCAGAAAATATCTAGACCTTAGAGATAGCAAACATGCAAACCAAATTTCAACAAGCTCTATGGTAGTTCTTTACTAATAGGTTTTTAACTACATGATGCAAGAGCTTAAACATGAAATACTTGAGAGATCAAAACAATTGCCAAGTATCAAATCATCCAAGACAATGATCTATATGTGTGTCTTTTCGATATACCATCTACCACATGTTGAATTTTCTGTTTCCAACCAAACACCAATCAACTTATTTCAACAAAAACTCTCCAAATAATTTACAAATGAAACAAGAGAGTATTACTCTACAAGAACTAACAGCTCTGAATAAGAGATGCATGAAAAACAGAAGCTAAAAGCATAGCAGTAGCTAGATAAGAATACTCAACAGATATAAGTGAAGAATATGAGTATTCACATGAAAAAGCGGAGCGTGTCTCTCTCCCACACAAGAATGCTAGGATCCAATTTATTCAGAAAATAAAAATAACAATGTGAAAATAAAAGCACACAGACGCTCCAAGTAAAGTACATAAGATGTGGAAGAATTAAAATATAGTTTCACTAGAGATGACCTGATATGTTGTTGATGAAGAAGGGGATGACTTGGGCATCCCCAAGCTTAGACGCTTGAGTCTTCTTGAAATATGCTTGGGTGACCCACGGGGGCATCCCCAAGCTTAGGCTTTTCACTCTTATTGATCACATCATATCATCTTTCTCACTTGATCCTTGAAAACTTCCGCCACACCAAACTCAAAGTAATTCTCATTAGAGGGTTAGTGCATAATCAAAAATTCCCATATTCTACAGTGACACAATCATCATCAATACTTCTGGACATTAGCTACAGCCACTGATGTTTTATGGAGCAAAGAAATCCAATCAAACATAGTAAAAGAAGCAATGCAAAATAAATGGCAGAATCTGTCAAAACAGAATAGTCCGTAAAGACGAATTTTTTCGAGGCACTTAAGTTGCTCATATTGAGAAACTCAAAACTAATGAAAGTTGCGTACGTATCTGAGGATCACACACGAATTTTTTCATAATTTTTAATTTTTCTGGAGTGAATAAAGCTCAAAACCGTGGACAGCAAAAATCTATCCCTGTGCAGAAATCCAAATCTAGCATCAACTTTCTACTAGAGACTTTACTTGGCACAACATTGCAAGAAAATAAAGATACAAAAGAATTGTTACAGAAGTAAGCACACTCCTTGACTCAAATAAAATAAAAATAACATGAAATAAAATGATGGGTTGTCTCCCATAAGCGTTTTCTTTAACGCCTTTCAGCTAGGCGCAGAAAGTGAAAATCAAGTGTTCCCAAAAGATAAAGCATCCAAATCATGGAAAGCCTCCTCTAAAACACAACTTGTCACAATAGGTACCTTAGGTATTCCTAAAGATGTTTCATTATTTAAGTCACCCTTAATTGTACTAAAGGTTTTATCAATTTTAAGCTCATAATGAGGTTTCGGTTTGGGCATCTTAGGAACATACATGAATTTTTGCTCTTTTCCCACAAAAGCTTTCTCCCTCTTAGACTTAAGAGAAGAAAAAGTTGAACTTAAAGTTTCCATAGCATCTTCTAATTCACCAATCCTATGGTTTTGGCTATCAAGGGTGTTGCTAGCCTCTAAAACAATGATTCTTTTATTGATGCTTACCACTGATTCATCAATCTTACTAGTATCAAGTAATTTTGGCAATTTTTCTCCATAGAATCTAGTTTGTTTATAACATCTTCCAAAGTGATCTCAGTTTTAATGTTTTTAGTAGGCAGTATTCCTACTAAACTTTCAATTAAATTACAAGCTTCCAAAGCAGGAGTACCAAGAAAATTACCCCCTGTAAGAGTATCCAGAACATACCTATACCAACTAGTGATACCAACATAAAAATTACTAAGAAGGATCATGGTAGAATGTTTTTTAGTACATCTATGATGAGCATCACTAATTCTATACCAAGCATCTTTCAGACTTTCTCCCCCTTGTTGCCTAAATAAACGAACCTCAACTTCAGGAGTACTCATTTTAGCTAAATTAAAGCTAAGCCGAAATACAAAATAAATGCAAGTAACTAATTTTTGTGTGTTTTTGATATAAAGAAGCAAACAAGATAAAGTAAAAATAAAATAAGCAAGACAAAACAAAGTAAAGAGATTGGAAGTGAGAGACTCCCCTTGCAGAAGGTTTGACTTCCCCGGCAACGGCGCCAGAAAACTGGCTTGATGCGTGTTAAGTTACACGTCCGTTGGGAACCCCAAGAGGAAGGTATGATGAGTGCAGCAGCAAGTTTTCCCTCAGTAAGAAACCAAGGTTTAATCGAACCAGTAGGAAGTCAAGGGTCTTCTGAAGGTTGTTGGTGGCTGAATGTGGCACGGCGCAACACCAGGGAATCAGCAGCAACGTGGAACCTGCACACAAGACAATCAAACTACTTTGCCCCAACGAAACAGTGAGGTTGTCAATCTCACCGGCTTGCTGAAAACAAAGGATTAAAAGTGTGGTGTGGAAAATGATGTTTGCTTGCAGAGAATTAAAGAGAACAATGATTGCAGTTGGTTGTATTTCAGATGTAAAAGAATGGACCGGGGTCCACAGTTCACTAGTGGTGTCTCTCCATAATAAAATACTAACATGCTGGGTAAACAAATTACAGCTGGGCAATTGACAAAATAGAGAGTGCATAACAATGCATATACAAGTCATGATGATCACTATGAGATTTACTTGGGCATTACGACAAAGTACACAGACCGCTATCCAGCATGCATCTGTGCCTAAATAGTCCACCTTCAGGTTAGCATCCGCACCCCTTCCAGTATTAAGTTGCAAGCAACAGACAATTGCATTAAGTATGGTGCATAATGTAAACAATACAAATATCCTTAGACAAAGCATTGCTGTTTTACCCCTAGTAGCAACAGCACATCCACAACCTTAGAACTTTCTGTCACTGTCCCAGATTAAATGGAGGCATGAACCCACTATCTAGCATAAATACTCCCTCTTGGAGTTACAAGCATAAACTTGGCCAAAGCCTACACTAATAACGGAGAGCATGCAAGATCATAAACAACATAGGCATGATAAATCAATAATCAACTTGACATAGTATTCAATATTCATCGGATCCCAGCAAACACAACATGTAGCATTACAATAAGATGATCTTGATCATGATAGGCAGCTCACAAGATCTAAACATGATGGCACAAGAGGAGAAGACAACCATCTAGCTACTGCTATGGACCCATAGTCCAGGGGTGGACTACTCACACATCACTCCGGAGGAAGGCATGGCGATGTAGAGCCCTCCGGTGATGATTCCCCTCTCCGGCAGGGTGCCGGGAAGAGCTTCAGAACCCTCCCGAGCTAGGGTTGATGACGGCGGCGGCTCTGGAACTTTTCGTGGATGGAGGCTCGGGTGTTTAGGGTTTTCCCGAGAAAGGCAATTTATAGGCGAAGGGGCGATGTCGGTGGAGGCCCGAGGGCTCCTCACCACGTGGCGGCGCGCCAGGGGTGGGACCCGCGCCACCACATGGTGAGGGCGCCTCGGTGCCCCCCTTCGTCTCTCCTTCGGACTCCGTGTACGTGACAGAAAAATAGGACCTTGGCTTTTTGTTTCGTCCAATTCCGAGAATATTTCCAGAACAGCTTTTCTGGAATAAAAACAGCAGAAAACAGGAACTGGCACTGTGGCATCTTGTTAATAGGTTAGTCCCAGAAAATGCATAAAAATGCTATAAAGTGTGAATAAAACATGTAGCAATTGACATAATATAAGCATGGAACATAAGAAATTATAGATACGTTGGAGACGTATCAAGCATCCCCAAGCTTAGTTCTACTCGTCCTCGAGTAGGTAAAACGATAACAACAAATAATTTCTTAGGTGACATGCTACCACATAATCATGATCAAATAATATTGTAAAGCATATGTTATGAATGAAGTGACTCAAGGCAATGGTCTATAGTTTGCTAACAAATAGATAATGAGTAAACAACTGAATCATATAAGCAAAAACTTTTCATAAATAGTACTTTCAAGACAAGCATCAAAAAGTTTTGCATAAGAGTTAACTCATAAAGCAATAGATTCTAAGTAAAAGGCATTGAAGCAACACAAAGGAAGATTTAAGTTTCAGCAATTGCTTTCAACTTGTATATCTCATGGATAATTGTCAACACAAAGCAATATAATAAGTGCAATAAGTAAGCATATAAAAATTGTTGCACACAAAGTTGACACAAGTGTTTGCTTCTGAGATAGAAAGGAGTAGGTAAACTGACTCAACCTAAAGTAAAAGAAAGGCCCTTCGCAGAGGGAAGCAGGGATTAAATCATGTGCTAGAGCTTTTTAAGTTTTGAAATCATATAGAGAGCATAAAAATAAAGTTTTGAGAGGTGTTTGTTGTTGTCAACGAATGGTAGTGGGCACTCTAACCCCCTTGTCAACCAGACTTTCAAGAGCGGCTCCCATGAAGGACGTTATTTCTACCCAAAGGCAGATCATCCCTCTTCTCTTTTGTTTACACATGTACTTTAATTTGGGTGACACTCCTCCCAACCTTTGCTTACACAAGCCATGGCTAACCGAATCCTCGGGTGCCTTCCAACAATCACATACCATGGAGGAGTGTCTATTTTAAATGATCAACTTTTTAAATTGCTTACTGATAAATCAGGGCAAAACATGTGAAGAGAATTAAAGGTGAAAGTTGTAATTAATTGGGACTGGGCACCCCATTTGCCAGCTCTTTTTGCAAAATTATTGGATAAGCGGATGTATATGCCACTAGTCCATTGGTGAAAGTCTGTCAGGAGTAAATGACAAGGTTGAAAGATAAAACACCACATACTTCCTCATGAGCTATAAAACATTGACACAAATAAGGGATAATAGCTTTTGAATAGTTTAAAGGTAGCACATGAAGTATTTACTTGGAATGGCAGAAAATACCACATAATAGGTAGTTATGGTGGACACAAATGGCATGGGTTTTGGCTCAAGGATTTGGATGCACGAGAAGCATTCCCTCTCAGTACAGAGTTTAGGCTAGCAAGGTTGTTTGAAGCAAACACAAGATATCAACCGGTACAGCAAGACTTACATGAAAACATATTGCAAGCATTATAAGACTCTACACTGTCTTCCTTGTTGCTCAAACACTTTTACCAGAAAATATCTAGACCTTAGAGATAGCAAACATGCAAACCAAATTTCAACAAGCTCTACGGTAGTTCTTTACTAATAGGTTTTTAACT
This sequence comes from Poa pratensis, assembly GCA_947311845.1. Classification (NCBI taxonomy): domain Eukaryota; kingdom Viridiplantae; phylum Streptophyta; class Magnoliopsida; order Poales; family Poaceae; genus Poa; species Poa pratensis. The sequence goes on from CAMZMU010000046.1 coordinate 70,648,266, forward strand.
ACATGATGCAAGAGCTTAAACATGAAATACTTGAGAGCTCAAAACAATTGCCAAGTATCAAATTATCCAAGACAATGATCTATATGTGTGTCTTTTCGATATACCATCTACCACATGTTGCATTTTCTGTTTCCAACCAAACACCAATCAACTTATTTCAACAAAAACTCTCCAAATAATTTACAAATGAAACAAGAGAGTATTACTCTACAAGAACTAACAGCTCTGAATAAGAGATGCATGAAAAACAGGAGCTAAAAGCATAGCAGTAGCTAGATAAGAATACTCAACAGATATAAGTGAAGAATATGAGTATTCACATGAAAAAGCGGAGCGTGTCTCTCTCCCACACAAGAATGCTAGGATCCAATTTATTCAGAAAATAAAAATAACAATGCGAAAATAAAAGCACACAGACGCTCCAAGTAAAGTACATAAGATGTGGAAGAATTAAAATATAGTTTCACTAGAGATGACCTGATAAGTTGTTGATGAAGAAGGGGATGCCTTGGGCATCCCCAAGCTTAGACGCTTGAGTCTTCTTGAAATATGCTTGGGTGACCCACGGGGGCATCCCCAAGCTTAGGCTTTTCACTCTTCTTGATCACATCATATCATCCTTCTCGCTTGATCCTTGAAAACTTCCGCCACACCAAACTCAAAGTAATTCTCATTAGAGGGTTAGTGCATAATCAAAAATTCCATATTCTACAGTGACACAATCATCACCAATACTTCTGGACATTAGCTACAGCCACTGATGTTTTATGGAGCAAAGAAATCCAATCAAACATAGTAAAAGAGGCAATGCAAAATAAATGGCAGAATCTGTCAAAACAGAACAGTCCGTAAAGACGAATTTTTTCGAGGCACTTAAGTTGCTCAGATTGAGAAACTCAAAACTAATGAAAGTTGCGTACATATCTGAGGATCACGCACGAATTTTTTCAGAATTTTTCAATTTTTCTGGAGTGAATAAAGCTCAAAACCGTGGACAGCAAAAATCTGTCCCTGTGCAGAAATCCAAATCTAGCATCAACTTTCTACTAGAGACTTTACTTGGCACAACATTGCAAGAAAATAAAGATACAAAGGAGTTGTTACAGAAGTAAGCACACTCCTTGACTCAAATAAAATAAAAATAACAGGAAATAAAATGATGGGTTGTCTCCCATAAGCGCTTTTCTTTAACGCCTTTCAGCTAGGCGCAGAAAGTGAAAATCAAGTGTTCCCAAAAGATAAAGCATCCAAATCATCGAAAGCCTCCTCTAAAACACAACTTGTCACAATAGGTACCTTAGGTATTCCTGAAGATGTTTCATTATTTAAGTCACCCTTAATTGTACTAAAGGTTTTATCAATTTTAAGCTCATAATGAGGTTTCGGTTTGGGCATCTTAGGAACATACATGAATTTTTGCTCTTTTCCCACAAAAGCTTTCTCCCTCTTAGACTTAAGAGAAGAAAAAGTTGAACTTAAAGTTTCCATAGCATCTTCTAATTCACCAATCCTATGGTTTTGGCTATCAAGGGTGTTGCTAGCCTCTAAAACAGTGATTCTTTTATTGATGCTTACCACTGATTCATCAATCTTACTAGTATCAAGTAATTTTGGCAAATTTTTCTCCATAGAATCTAGTTTGTTTATAACATCTTCCAAAGTGATCTCAGTTTTAATGTTTTTAGTAGGCGGTATTCCTACTAAACTTTCAATTAAATTACAAGCTTCCAAAGCAGGAGTACCAAGAAAATTACCCCTGTAAGAGTATCCAGAACATACCTATACCAACTAGTGATACCAACATAAAAATTCCTAAGAAGGATCATGGTAGAATGTTTTTTAGTACATCTATGATGAGCATCACTAATTCTATACCAAGCATCTTTCAGACTTTCTCCCCCTTGTTGCCTAAATGAACGAACCTCAACTTCAGGAGTACTCATTTTAGCAAAATTAAAGCTAGGCCGAAATACAAAAATAAATGCAAGTAACTAATTTTTTTGTGTTTTTGATATAAAGAAGCAAACAAGATAAAGTAAAAATAAAATAAGCAAGACAAAAACAAAGTAAAGAGATTGGAAGTGAGAGACTCCCCTTGCAGAAGGTTTGACTTCCCCGGCAACGGCGCCAGAAAACTGGCTTGATGCGTGTTAAGTTACACGTCCGTTGGGAACCCCAAGAGGAAGGTATGATGAGTGCAGCAGCAAGTTTTCCCTCAGTAAGAAACCAAGGTTTAATCGAACCAGTAGGAAGTCAAGGGTCTTCTGAAGGTTGTTGGTGGCTGAATGTGGCACGGCGCAACACCAGGGAATCAGCAGCAACGTGGAACCTGCACACAAGACAATCAAACTACTTTGCCCCAACGAAACAGTGAGGTTGTCAATCTCACCGGCTTGCTGAAAACAAAGGATTAAAAGTGTGGTGTGGAAAATGATGTTTGCTTGCAGAGAATTAAAGAGAACAATGATTGCAGTTGGTTGTATTTCAGATGTAAAAGAATGGACCGGGGTCCACAGTTCACTAGTGGTGTCTCTCCATAATAAAATACTAACATGCTGGGTAAACAAATTACAGCTGGGCAATTGACAAAATAGAGAGTGCATAACAATGCATATACAAGTCATGATGATCACTATGAGATTTACTTGGGCATTACGACAAAGTACACAGACCGCTATCCAGCATGCATCTGTGCCTAAATAGTCCACCTTCAGGTTAGCATCCGCACCCCTTCCAGTATTAAGTTGCAAGCAACAGACAATTGCATTAAGTATGGTGCATAATGTAAACAATACAAATATCCTTAGACAAAGCATTGCTGTTTTACCCCTAGTAGCAACAACACATCCACAACCTTAGAACTTTCTGTCACTGTCCCAGATTAAATGGAGGCATGAACCCACTATCTAGCATAAATACTCCCTCTTGGAGTTACAAGCATAAACTTGGCCAAAGCCTACACTAATAACGGAGAGCATGCAAGATCATAAACAACATAGGCATGATAAATCAATAATCAACTTGACATAGTATTCAATATTCATCGGATCCCAGCAAACACAACATGTAGCATTACAATAAGATGATCTTGATCATGATAGGCAGCTCACAAGATCTAAACATGATGGCACAAGAGGAGAAGACAACCATCTAGCTACTGCTATGGACCCATAGTCCAGGGGTGGACTACTCACACATCACTCCGGAGGAAGGCATGGCGATGTAGAGCCCTCCGGTGATGATTCCCCTCTCCGGCAGGGTGCCGAGAAGAGCTTCAGAACCCTCCCGAGCTAGGGTTGACGACGGCGGCGGCTCTGGAACTTTTCGTGGATGGAGCTCGGGTGTTTAGGGTTTTCCCGAGAAAGGCAATTTATAGGCGAAGGGGCGATGTCGGTGGAGGCCCGAGGGCTCCTCACCACGTGGCGGCGCGCCAGGGGTGGGACCCGCGCCACCACATGGTGAGGGCGCCTCGGTGCCCCCCTTCGTCTCTCCTTCGGACTCCGTGTACGTGACAGAAAAATAGGACCTTGGCTTTTTGTTTCGTCCAATTTCGAGAATATTTCCAGAACAGCTTTTCTGGAATAAAAAACAGCAGAAAATAGGAACTGGCACTATGGCATCTTGTTAATAGGTTAGTCCCAGAAAATGCATAAAAATGCTATAAAGTGTGAATAAAACATGTAGCAATTGATATAATATAAGCATGGAACATAAGAAATTATAGATACGTTGGAGACGTATCATGCATCTATCACCTTTGGGGCATGTGGATCCATATGATACACTCCTAGCCATCTTGTTATACATTTGACGCATTTGGGGCATGTGGACCCACATTCATCTATCCTAGCCAGCTAGGTTTACCCATGTCACCCTTGGTTGCATGTGGACCCCTGCAAGCTATGTTTACCTCTACCACCTTGAGACATGTGGACTCGCATGCTGCGGTACTTAGATGTGTACCTAGATGGTCAGAAGTGTTGAATTGGGGTCCACATGGCCCAAAGGTGGTAGGTGCAGACCTAATTATTTAGAGGTGTTACATGTGAGTCCACATGTATGAAAGATGGTAGGGGTAAGGTGTTAGTTCTATCTGTACCACATTTTGTATATGTGGACCCATATACAACACTCATAACCATACAGTTGTACATGTATCACCTTTGGGGCATGTGGACCCACATGCGACACTCCTACCCATCTAGTTGTACATCTGCCACATTTGGAGCATGTGGACCGATATGGCTAGATAGAAGTGTTGCATGTGGGTCCACCTGGCACAGAAGTGGTAGATGCATACCTAGATGAGTAGAAGTGTTGCATGCAGGTCCACACGACCCAAAGGTGGTAGAATAACCATCTACACTCACAACATGCAACCCTATCCCTTAGATGCGACAACATGATACCCTAAAGATTTTGCTGGTCCCACAACATACAACATAGATAGGCGTATTACATATGGGTCCACATGTGGATCCAAGGGGTAATCGACGAACGTCAGACAGGTCTGAACCGATATACACCACACCTAGCCATCTTGACCCATCTATGTCAGGTTTAGAGATGTGGACCCTATACACCACCCCTAGACATTTTGACCCGCCCATGTCGGGGTTTAGAAATCTGAATCCATGTGGGACTACATATCCTGAAGTTGATAGATGTAAATCAAGCTGGTTAGGAGTGTTGCATGTGGTTCCACATGTCCCAAGGGTGGCAGAGGAAGTAGGAGCCCACCGCCGGCGAATAGGCGGAGGAAGTAGGAGCCCACCGCCGGCGAAGAAGCAGCAGTAGCAGTAGCACTAGTACTTGTACTAGTAGTGTAATTAGCACTAGTAGTGTAATTAGTTATGAATCTTTTGTAGTAATGAAAATCTTATGTACTAGTAATGATCGAATGTGAAAATCTGTTATAAATTTTAGTTTCCTAGTTCGTTGATTAGCACTAAGTTTCCATTCAGTTTCCACTTATTAATCAACAAATTCTCACTAAACAATGAATAAATAAATGTTGAGCATGATTCAGACAAAAAAATTATTCATCGGTTGTAATTAAGTTCAAGATTAAATGTTTAATCTTGGGGCCATTCTGAAGTCAAGTAGGCTTTTCTGAAATGTCTATTTGATTTTAGAAAAGCCCCAAATTAAACATTCTTTTTGTTTGATGCGGCGCAGTCCTGCTTATAAGCCAGTGTTTTACAGTCCAAACTAGCGAGGTGGGACTAAACATTCCAATCTGGGCGTCAGACTCGATTCCTGACACGCCGTCCCCACCTTCGTCGTCCCACTTGTCATACCTTCGTTTAGGGTCAATGGGGATTGACCAGACGGAAACGGCACGTTTGGCCGTCTGCGGGTCTCCAAAGAGCCAGATAGGGCACAGACGAGGAAAGTTAAGTAAGTAGGACACAAACGAGAAAAACTAACACTACCACAGAAAGGCCTTTCTGTGGCGCACGTTTTTGACTTTCTGTGGCGCACCCCAGGTTTTCTGGGTGCGCCACAGAAATCTCGCCACAAAAATTATTTCTGTGGCGCCACAGAATTCTCACATTTCTGTGGCGCACCTGGCCTGGTGCGCCACAGAATTTTCATAAAATTCAAAAAATTCAGAAAATGCAAAAAAGTTTAAAAAAAATCAAAAAATCAGAATATGAAATAATATGAAAATCCTAATTATTGAATTATTTTCATATTTTTTGAACTGATACCTTCCCGCTAGGTCACCCATCCTCATCCAATCCACCTACCCTTGTGCTACTCAAGTTCTTATTGATATATATCATATGAACCCTCTTAAGTCTTGTATGTGTATATGTGGTATGTGTTATAAATGTGTGTTTTTAAATATCAGATTTTCCAAAAACTTCTAAAGTTTCAAAAGGAGATTCAAAAGTTTCAAAAGATCCAAAAAAAATTCAAAAAACTTAAAAATTTTCAAAAAATCAAAAAAGTCAAAACACTTCAAAAAAAATCCAAAAAAATTCAACAATCTTCTTTGTTATACATTTATGTGTCTTTTTGGACTTTTTTAATTTTTTTAATTTTTTTTCTTTTTTTTCTTTCTTTTTGATTTTGCTGCGGAAAATCGTCTGTTTGAAATAACTTTTTTCTTTTGGAATTTGAGGAATCTGTGAATTGCTGACCGGGGAATTCCCGGTGGATTCGAACTCGGATTATTCTCATGACTTTTTTGACATATTATTTGCGTTATTTTGACGTCGTATGCAAAAGTTATGGCCGTTACAAGTTTTTTTCCTGTTTGTTGCAGAAAAGGTCAAAATTCATATTTCAAATTTCTATACTACTAGACACTCAAAACTAACTACATGTCAAAGGATTTTATTTATTGAAATTTTTATCATTTTCCTTTAATTCCTGCAAGACTAAAAAGGCGATCCACGGGGGTTGGGATTTGAAAAAAAAATTCTATGGCGCACCAAGCTTGGTGCGCCACAGAATGTCACCATACTGTGGCGCACCTGCCAGGTGCGCCACAGAATTTTTTTTTCAAATTTTAACCCGCCCCCCAGATAACTTTCTGTGGCGCACCTGGCCATGTGCGCCACAGAAATGTGACTTTCTGTGGCGCACCAGGCTTGGTGCACCACAGAATGTCTAATTTCTGTGGCGCATGTGGTTTAGTGCGCCACAGAAATGTTACTTTCTGTGGCGCACCAATTAAGGGTGCGCCACAAAAAATAATTCTGTGGCGCACCAATTAAGGGTGCGCCACAGAATGCCAACCTCCCTAGTAAGCGAACCAGGGCACATAATTAATAAACCCATAGTTAAAAGTATTGCATGTGGATCCGCATGTCTTAAAGATGGTAGATATATAAATAGTTGATCATCAATGTTGCATATCGGTCCACATGTCAGTAATGTGCTAGGTTAAGATGGCTTGGGGGTTGCATGTGGGTCCACATGTACAAAAGGTGGTAGATACATACCTATAATAACTACTAGACATTTAGACCACATGTACCAGCCCTAGACTACAAACCATTTAGACTTGTCACAAAATAAAAGTACTGGTCAAGTATGCCTAATTTGGTCATAATATAGTAGAAAAATATCCGTGCGTTACTACGGGAATGAAAAACAATTCTTTGTTGAAAAACGTTGACATAATCCAAATTTACCTTAAAATGATTGACCGCGTAAAACAGTATTAAATTTTTAACTACATGAGTATCAAGTTGAGACAAGTGTAAAAATAGCTCGAGGGTTAAAAAATATATGTTGATACATTCTTATCTTTATGATACCTTGATATAAATTCTTTTTTCTTCATTGGTCATCCGTGCATACTGATCTTTTCATTCTTTGCTCCTTGAGATCCATGAACCATGATTGAAGATTACGTCCAAATTGTTGAATCTGTCACTGATTGAAAAGAAGAAACCTATTAGGGCCTGTTTGGAACATAGGATAGGAAAAATGCAGGAATAGAAAAATTACAGGAATAGGATAGGAATGTAGGTGGAAACCTATGGATTGAAACCTACAGGAAAATTTCCTATGTGAGCGTTTGGATGAGCCCAGGAAAAACACAGGAATATTTGGGTATGAGCTTTGAGAAAAACTACATTGCAGCTACTTAATTAGCAGATTTTTTTTACACAAGCTGACACTTGAGTCAGTCTCAAGATTTGTCTACACCGTTGTCGCCTGTATGTCAACTTGTTCTCCAACTCCGACTATCTCTGTTCATCTCAAAACAGAAGCACCCAACTCAAATCAGTGGAACAACAACGTCCTTGCCTGATGGTCATTATAATAGTAGTCTCAACGATTGACTTGCCTCGGTACAAAGGAAAGAAAAAAATAGGTCGGACTGGATGTAATTTTTCCTATGGTTTTCCTGTGAAATCGCTAGTGTAGGAAACTTTCCTACAATTTTCCTACAAGCCAATCCTATGTTCCAAACGACGCAAAGGAAAAGTTTCCTGCAAAAATCCTTTCCTGTACAATTCCTGCAAAAATCCCATGATCCAAACGACCCCTTAAATTTTGCATTGTAAAAACTTTAGTCCGTCAAGGTGCGCACCTACAAGCTAGCAAGCACCAAGCAGGGCAGCACGCTGGTTGATCGATCAGGTATCAGGTGACATGCACGTATTGGCTAGCTTTAGCTTGGCTATGACTACTATGCTTAGCTAGCTAGCTTAACGTACAGGTTTGACCTGCTTCTGGTGACTTGCTTCTCCCAAAACACACACCACTGATACTGCACGACCCTGCAATCTCTACGACCTCGGAGATCGAACACCGCAGCCATGGTTAGCTTCTGACATCTGAAGTTGAATATCTGGTCCAATCAGACATCTGAAGTTGAACATCTCCCAGATGTGTTCAGGGTCGAAAATTCTTCAGCGAGCCGTGCTCGTCGGCCACCGAGAGCACTCCTTGGGCAACCCATACGACGACGTTGTGGTCGTCGTTGTCATCTCATACGTCCTGGCGCTCTACGAGACAACGCAGCAGGGGGCAGTTGGTGACATCCGGACGGGCTCGGCGGTGGCGCGCTGGCTGCTCTGCTTGCACTCCTTGTGCAGGCGCCTGTTGCGGCCGCGCTTGCAGACCATGCGGATACGGATGGACTGGATCTTGGCGTCCACGGTGTCGCGGAGGTTCTAGAGCAGTGGCGGAGACAAGGGGGGACCAGCATGGGCCCTGGTGAAAGGACAAGGATGTCGCCTAGAGGGGGGGTGAATAGGCGATTAAAACTTTTCCGGTTTAGTCTTGCTAATTGCGGAATAAAACTAGGTGTTTAAATTAACAAGCCAACAACCTAAATATACTAGGCTCACCTATGTGCACCAACAACTTATGCTAAGCAAGACAAGCAACAATGTGATAGCAATAGAATACTTCAAGCACGAAGGCTATCACAAAGTAAAGTGCATAAGTAAAAAGCTCGGGTATAGAAATAACCGAGGCACGCGGAGACGAGGATGTATTCCCGAGTTCCTCCTTCTTATGGGAGTACGTCTCGTTGGAGAGGTGTGAACCAACATAATGGTTCAACAACCAAAAGGTTTCACCTTCTTCTCCGATGAACCGCACCATAAAGGTTTGGTTCACCTTCCACTATCGGAATCCTTCGAGGCGGATATCCGGAGCCTTTCAACAACGATCCGGGGCACAACCCACCAAGGCATTGGGGCTCCCGAACAGCTACAAGTGACCATACAAGGGTCCAACCACCACACGGGCGTCTAGCGTCCAAGACCCAAGAGTAACAAGTTCACAAGCTTTCAACTTCCACGAGAATCCTCGTGGAGAGCACAAACCGATGTAACGAAGCAATGGCAAGAGCACAAGGCTCAAATCCTTCACTCTCAAATCCCACCACAAGCAACTAATGCTTATGGGGGAGAAGAGAGGAAGAACAACGAAGAACACAACAAATGGAACTTCAAGATCAAGATCTACTAGGTTCCCCTCACTTAGAGGAGGAATGGATTGGATAAATATGTAGATCTAGATCTCCTCTCACTTTCCTCAAAGATAAGCAAGAATCATGGAGGGATAGAGAGGAAGGAAAGCTTCTTCAAAAGTCAACAATGGAGGAGAGAGAGGGAAAAACTTGCTCAAAAACGTGTTCTAACCGTTGGGGAAGAAGCCCCTTTAAATAGGTTGCCCGAAACCAACCGTTATGTGCAGAAACTGCGAGCCCGGCATGGGAGCCGGTTTGGCCGGCCTAGAAACCGGCCAACCACCCGACCCGGCCGTCTGGGAGCCAGTCTGGCCGGCCTGGGGGCTGGCCAGACAAACAAGACCGATAAAAGTGCAATATCTTTTCTTCCGGACTCCGATTTCGATGATCTTGGGCTCGTTGGAATCGTAACGAAGAGCTTTACAAGATCATGCAGAGAAACATCATAGTCCAACAATGGAGGATAAAACCAAATGGGAAAGGTTGGACCTCTCGATAAAAGAACAACCGATAAAACCTCCAAACCAAAACCGCAATATGTTTCTCATCCGGACTCCGTTTTCTATAATCTTGGGCTTGTTAGAATACTCACAAGCTCTACAAGATCATGCATATACACATCATAGTCCATCATGTGAGGAGGATAACACAGAGGAGAGTTTGACCTCTCTACAAGAGACGAACCGGTAAAACCTCCAACATCAAAAACACCCACAAGATATTCAAATGAAATCCGTTTTTGATGAACTAGAGCTTGGTATGGAGATGAACACAAGCTCTAAATTTCACATGGATAAAAGCCAAATAAGAACCAAGAAAGATGATATGCCAAATATGCAAAGGTTTGAGCTCTCCACAAAGATGCGATCAAGTTACTCACTTGAGAGCCCCTCCTGCTTATAGATAGTACCCGTCTATCCTATAACCCGGTCTCCCACTAACACAGTGAGACCGGTAAAATAGAAACCTATCAAGATCATACCTTTGCCTTGCGCATTCCACTTGAGCTCGATGATGACGATCTTGACTCTCTCAAGTTGGAACACCTTTCTTGATTGTGCTTGCACATGCTTGATGAAGACTTCTCCAAATACTCCCCCATACACCATTATGGGAGAGCCTTGCTAACTCCGTCTTCATGAATCCACTTGCACTTCATCTTCTTATCTTGATATAGATGATGGCTTGGAGATAAACATGAAGTTCACTCAATCTTCTTTTCCAAGCCATGCTTGCAATAAGCTCAACTCTTCACATGACCATTCTTCATATAAACCCTTGGATGGAACCTTGGTCATCATGTAATCTTCTAGAGTCCAACACATGAACTCCAATCTTTTCCTATGGACAAGATCTACAAGTATATCTCAATGCAAACATTAGTCCATAAGGATTGTCATTAATTACCAAAACCACGCATGGGGCAACACATGCACTTTCAATCTCCCCCATTTTGGTAATTGATGACAATCCCTTTTACGAGGGTTTATATAATGAATTAAGCAACCATGCAACACAAAAGCAAGGATGCAAGAGAACAAAGAACAAAACCATATTCCCTTAAACCCTCTAAACTTCTCCCCCATTGGCATCGATTGCCGAAATGGGAGGAAAAATTTAGAAGGCCAATATAGTAAGAGCTCCCCCATAATGTGTGCATTTCTCATAATATGAGTGAAATCAAATGCACATATCCAATGACGAATATATGGAGGGAGATCAAACTATATCGAGATCCAAAAAAAATGCAAAAAATATCAAGAGAAAGATACTTCGACGAAAGAAGCAAGCAACAAAAGGATCCGAAAAAGTGTTCTAAAAACAAGAGGGAACTCCCCAAGGTACGTGCACAAAGTAGGATTTGCATAATATGAGTGCACAACATGGAATCCTCACTCCCTCCTAGATAATTTTGAACACAAAAAAGAGTAGCAAATAGGTCCACAAGCTTATTAAGATGCAAAAGTATACCAAATAAAAACAAAGCTTGTGCCTTTTAGAAACCACCAAAGAATCAAAAGCAATAAGAGGTGGTCACTAAAGAATTGGAATACCAATTAAAGATGTACTATCTCATGTGTATAAGTTTCTAAGTAGACACAATCATGAAGATATAAGTCCACAGAAACATGCACACACAAAATAGATACAACGGTGAAGAACATGATATCCAAGAGGAAGTCATATATATACCAATAAGATCATTGCTTAAAAGCATAGCACAAAGCTCAATTTTATCTTAGAAGGATATAGATGAACTTCCAACACAATCTCATCATAGCATCAAAAATATCCACAAGGGATAAGTGATAAAAGGGATGCTCCGAGAAAGATAACAAGTATCGCAAAGGCAAATGATTTTGAAAAACATCAATATTGCATATGCGAGACATAGAGTAGAAAGTGCTAGATTAACATATTTGGGATTGGTGAATCATAAAATGATTATATATATTCCCCTTGATATGTAATCATCCCGGCTTGCCACATTTGCAATAAAGTTTTTGCAAGAACCAAATGAATTGCAACAAAGAAATTCATGCCAAGAACAACCTACACAAGGTTGAAAGCTAGAAGTATGCATGAGGTAGATACTTGTTACCGAGATAGCATTGGTGATGTAGAAGATAAGAGTTCACGATCATCCGAGCTTGGCTCCAATAAGCACATGGTGATAACACCTTCCTTGTAAATGAGACAAGCTTCCAATGCATCTCCAATGTACCTAAAACAAATTCAAGTACAAAATGGTACCCAAACATTGGGCCCAAAGTAGTTAGAGCAACTACAATACATAGGACAAACTCCACATAAATATGTGCATATTGATATGAAATTGAATTTCATGCACATCTTAGCCATTTAGGATTTGATGGAGTTTATCCTATATATTGGATCAACGAAAGTAAGCATGCCATAAGATATATATAGTAAATATGCATGCACAAGACTTTCAAGAACCAAAGAGATACAATTTGGACAAAACACCAATTAAACCAAGAAAGCACACACAAGTGTGACAAGAAAAAAATTGTCCAAATTATATCAAACCCAAATCAACACATGATTGAAGATACCACTTTGAAAAGATGCCAAATGAAAAAGATACCAATTGATGAAAATACATCAAAATAAACCAAACCCTCTACACTTCTCATGATGGCACAAAGTACCAAGACGAAAATGTTTGTCTTCCAAAGAGACACGTCATCGGGATCAAACCAATTGAAGACAACTAATGTTCAAAAGCATATAGGATTGCTCCCCCAAGATTTGTGCATTATTTATGATCTTGCATTTGAATACAAAATGCACACAAATGGGATCATCACTCTCCATACATATTATTCAAACACTAGTCATGTTCAAGGAAAGCAAGAACAAAACCAATTTAAAGAATGATGTTCTACTCAATGTAGGATAGCTTCCCAAGAATGGGATCATTGCTTTTCCTAACACAAGAAAGCACAAAGCAATTTTGAGTAGAGCAACAAGGATCCAAAAGATACAAGGAAGACAAGTGAGAGTTAGATCAAACAAATCCTTGGCAAAAAAATAAGGCAAATTCAAAGCAAAAGCCAAAGTGAAGATGGTCTACAAATTTCACCACACATATGAGTATCACTTGTCAAGGACAAGGAGTATATAGAGATATTTCTCGGTGGTATATAGAATGATATTGAAGACCAATTTCACAACAAATAAGCATATGGCAAAAGAAGATTTAAAGGCCAAAGCTTAAATAGATAGATATTCTTGATAGCTTCAAGTATTCACGCGATCATGCAAAGCCACTACAAAGAGTAGCTTGAAGCAATCGATTTCCCAAAAGGATATGCGAACATATTTGGGGAAAACCGTACCAAGAATGTCCATCACAAACAAGATCCAAAAGAGAGATTAAACAAAATCATTTTACCAAAATGGAACTTGTTTGAGCAACATGCCACATAGGAATAAGATTAAAACAAATCAATTCTAGGTGGCAATACCTCACATGTTCACATTTTCTAGGTTTGTAATATGCACATAGCTTATTACTCCCCCATAATGTGATAATCCAAATTTTCTTAACAAGAGGCAAAAAAACCAACTAGAGATAATTAATGGACATTATAGAATTTGAATTTCTCATGAGAATGACATACCACATAGAGAATAGATAATATTGATATATCATCACTAAGTGGTATTCCTCATGTACACACATTTTAGGATTGTGAAGTGCACGAAGCATATCACTCCCCAAAATGGATAGTCCATTAATCTCTCAAAAGAGAGCCAACAAGATAAGATATCAAATAAAAGCAATAAGGCTCAACACAAGTAAATGGTGTGCAAACCAACATACACATACTTGATTACTCAAGATAAGTAAGTAGAGAGCACAACACATACAAACACTAGCAAGGTACAAAACCTAACACATGCAAGGGTGCAAGCAACTTTCAATATATATATGATTTAAATAAAAGTTACCGCAAGGAGGAACATTGGATATGAGATAGAACAATATAATCCAAATGACTTGGCTTGAGATAATATAATTGATGAAGATCCCTTAATTCTTCATGAAGTAGCCAAGTCTCCAATGCCCTCCAACAACACCTATTGATCAAGTTTTAGCTTGTTGGTCCCCAACCAAGTTGGGTCCTAAGAGGTTAGTCACAATAGGTTTGGCAACCCAAATGGTTCTTTTCTTGACACCACTTTGAGTACCAACATATTTGGCAAACACATTGCCAACCTTATCCTTCCGAAGAGAATAATCATCATTAATAATAATGGGGTTGGATAAGGTACCATTTGTGCATGAAGAAGCAACGTGACCCTTCTCACGGCATAGGTAGCAACATCTACTTCCTCCTCTCTTCTTAGTTGGAGTCTTGACTTGAGGAGGGGTAGCTTGATTCTTCTTGGGAAGAGGCCGTTCTTCAACTTGAGGAACTTGAGTTTGAACTTGAGGCTTCTTCCCTTGTTGCTTCTCACTAAGACTTCTTCTTCAAAGGGCAAGATCTAACATGGTGCCCTTCAACTTTGCACTTGAAGCAAACAATCTTGGCCGAATCTTGACTTGTTCTTGGCCCTTGTTCTTCTTGTTATACTTGGACTTGTTCTTGATATTGGAGTTGAATCCAAGTCCACTCTTGTCATTGGGGCGTCTTTGAACACTCAACATATTGTCAAGTGTAGAATCCCCAACATGACGCTTTTCCAAGTCTTTCTTCAAAGAAGTGACTTGGGCCTTGAGCTCATTTAATTCCTCTACATGGTTAGTATCAACAAAACACTAGAGGAAGTAGAGCTTCATTGTTAGAGCAACAAGGCATAGAAAGTAATTCATCACAAGATGTAGCAATATTGTGAGTGAATTACTAGGACTAGCACATGGCAATATAGCATTTTAGTAGAAGTTGTGCCATTGTCCACATGAGGCTCACAAGATGTTACCTTTGATAATAGCCTCATGAGCTAACTTTAGCCTAGCATGGATGCTAGAAGATCATCATTAGAGCTAGATAGCTTTTCATGACTTTCTTCCAATTTCCTATACTTGCTAGTTAGCAACTCAAGTTGAGCCCTTAGCTCAACATTCTCCTTCAAAATAGATGCTTCACAAGAAGTGGAGTTAGTAGCACAAGCATCATTAACATTAGAAATGGAAGAAGACAACTTGGCAAGCTCATCATTTTTAGATAGTTGAGTTTGGAGTTGATCATGAGACTTGATAAGGAGAGAGTGTTCACTTTCTAAAGCCTTGTGGCTTTGTCAAGTCTCTCTATATCCTCAATTAGTCTAGCATTGCCAACACCAAATTCAACTTTTTCCTTTTTAAGCACTTTATATTTAGCAATAGCATGATCTCTTTCCTTAATGATTTTAGCAATAATAAGATCATTTGATTCATCAAGAGATTCAAGTTTCTCTCAAGAGACACTCGAAGCTCTTGCTCTTCCTCAAGGGCATTCATTAAGGATGCCTTTTCATCGGCATCCTCTCTCTCAATTTGACATTTCTCGAGAAATTGAGTTTCCAAGTCCTCAATGATTTCCCTACTCTTAATAGCATAAACAATGATTTCACTTAGAGGAGGGATAGCTTTGCTACCTTTGGGGAGAGCACCAAATACCATCTCACCCTTCTTTGTTATGGATTCAACATCCATAAGCGCTCCATGAGAATCCCATCCACATCATCACAAGATGTAGAGGGTTCCAAAGGTGGAGAAACCTTTGAATCCTTAGCCATAAGGCAAAAATGAGTAGTGGGCAAAGATGGTGAAGAGATACTTGAAGCACCATTGAGATCCACGTCTTGTTCCAACAAATGTTGGGATTCCTCTACATTGTTAGCCACACAAGAAATAGAGGATATGGAAGTATTGTTTTCATGGCAACAAGACGAATGAAGCATATCATCATGAGATTTAGTTAAACAACTATTACATGATATGCAAGGACTAGCAACACTAGCATGTAAAACATTTGGAGTGCTAGAAGTGTTTAAGTCCAAAGATAGAACATTGCAATGAGATAGAGATGAAGTATAGTCAATAGAATATTCACCATCAACAAAGCAATTTCTATCACCACTCACCATATCATTACCTTGTGTCAAAACACATGTTGGTGAAGTGGAAGAAGTGTGAACTCATCACGGCCGGAGGTGGAGGAGAACAATCATCCTCAATAATATTGGACACTTCATATTTATCTTGAAGCTTGGTCCATAGCTCATGAGCGTTCCGAAAAGGCATGATTGATGCAAGAACTACATCGCTCAAAAACACATAAGACAATTAGATACAGAGTATCGAGATAAGAGTTTTCCTCATCCTCTAAAGATAACTTTTGGGAATCCTTTGGAGGAGAAAAACCCATATCTACAATTCTCTTAAAATTTGGGTTTATGTCCCTAAGAAGGTTAAGCATGCGAATTTTCCAAACATCATAATTTGTGCCATCGAATATAAGAGTGGGATCGTGCACTAATTCTCTATACGACATCTTTACTCTCTAGGCGGTAAAGCCCAAAAAGAGAGCCCAGGCTCTGATACCAATTGAAAGGACAAGGATGTCGCCTAGAGGGGGGTGAATAGGCGATTAAAACTTTTCCGGTTTAGGCTTGATAATTGCGGAATAAAACTAGTGTTTAAATTAACAAGCCAACAACCTAAATAAACTAGGCTCACCTATGTGCACCAACAACTTATGCTAAGCAAGACAAGCAACAAGGTGATAGCAATAGAATACTTCAAGCACGAAGGCTATCACAATGTAAAGTGCATAAGTAAAAAGCTCGGGTATAGAAATAACCGAGGCACGCGGAGACGAGGATGTATTCCCGAGTTCCTCCTTGTTAAGGGAGTACGTCTCGTTGGAGAGGTGTGAACCAACACAATGGTTCAACAACCACAAAGGTTTCACCTTCTTCTCCGATGAACCGCACCACAAAGGTTTGGTTCACCTTCCACTATCGGAATCCTTCGAGGCGGAAATCCGGAGCCTTTCAACAACGATCCGGGGCACAACCCACAACGGGATTGGGGGCTCCCGAACAGCTACAAGTGACCACACAAGGGTCTCAACCACCACACGGGCGTCTAGGGTCCAAAGACCCAAGAGTAACAAGTTCACAAGCTTTCAACTTCCACGAATCCTCGTGGAGAGCACAAACCGATGCAACGAAGCAATGGCAAGAGCACAAGGCTCAAATCCTTCACTCTCAATCCCACCACAAGCAACTAATGCTTATGGGGGGAGAAGAGAGGAAGAACAACGAAGAACACAACAAATGGAACTTCAAGATCAAGATCTACTAGGTTCCCCTCACTTAGAGGAGGAATGGATTGGATGAATATGTAGATCTAGATCTCCTCTCACTTTCCCTCAAAGATATGCAAGAATCATGGGAGGGATAGAGGAAGGCAAGCTTTTCAAAAGGTCAACAATGGAGGAGAGAGGGGAAAAACTTGCTCAAAACGTGTTAACCGTTGGGGAAGAAGCCCCTTTAAATAGGTCCCGAAACCAACCGTTATGCAGAAACTGCGAGCCCGGCCTGGGAGCCGGTTTGGCCGGCCTAGAAACCGGCCAACCACCCGACCCGGCCGGTCTGGGAGCCGGTCTGGCCGGCCTGGGGGCTGGCCAGACAGACAAGACCGATAAAAGTGCAATATCTTTTTCATCCGGACTCCGATTTCGATGATCTTGGGCTCGTTGGAATCGTAACGAAGAGCTTTACAAGATCATGCAGAGAAACATCATAGTCCAACAATGGAGGATAAAACCAAATGGGGAAAGGTTGGACCTCTCGATAAAAGAACAACCGATAAAACCTCCAAACCAAAACCGCAATATGTTTCTCATCCGGACTCCGTTTTCTATAATCTTGGGCTTGTTAGAATACTCACAAGCTCTACAAGATCATGCATATACACATCATAGTCCATCATGTGAGGAGGAAACACAAGAGAGAGTTTGACCTCTCTACAAAGACAAACCGGTAAAACCTCCAACATCAAAAACACCACAAGATATCAAATGAAATCCGTTTTTGATGAACTAGAGCTTGGTATGGAGATGAACACAAGCTCTAAATTCTCACATGGATAAAAGCCAAATAACCAAGAAAGATGATATGCCAAATATGCAAAGGTTTGAGCTCTCCACAAAGATGCGATCAAGTTACTCACTTGAGAGCCCCTCTTGATAGTACGCCGTCTATCCTATAACCCGGTCTCCCACTAACACCGTGAGACCGGTAAAATAGAAACCTATCAAGATCATACCTTTGCCTTGCGCATTCCACTTGAGCTCGATGATGACGATCTTGACTCTCTCAAGTTGGAACACCTTTCTTGATTGTGCTTGCTAGCACATGCTTGATGAAGACTTCTCCAAATACTCCCCCATACACCATTATGGGAGAGCCTTGCTATACTCCGTCTTCATGAATCCACTTGCACTTCATCTTCTTATCTTGATATAGATGATGGCTTGGAGATAAACATGAAGTTCACTCAATCTTCTTTTCCAAGCCATGCTTGCAATAAGCTCAACTCTTCACATGACCATTCTTCATATAAACCCTTGGATGGAACCTTGGTCATCATGTAATCTTCTAGAGTCCAACACATGAACTCCAATCTTTTCCTATGGACAAGATCTACAAGTATATCTCAATGCAAACATTAGTCCATAAGGATTGTCATTAATTACCAAAACCACGCATGGGGCAACACATGCACTTTCACCTGCCCCCCTAACATGCTGAAATTTGTGTTATACTCCCTAATTTCTTTGCCAAACCCCCCTAAAAATTCGTATTTTAGTACTTCGCCCTCCTTATCACTTGGCAATAGGAATAATCTTTCATCAACCCCCTCGTAATTTTTTTCTGCCTCCGCCCATGTTCTAGAGGGTGTCCGGGCAGCCGTCGTCACCAGCGAAAAGCAGGCGTCTGAAATTCGGTTAACGTCTCCCCACTATGTTTATATAAAGTCGCGTTCGGTTCCAATCATAGACCAAAACGCGGCCTAGTGGCTGTGATATTCCCAAGGCTTCAAGGCCCGAGCCGAGCTTAATTGGCTAAGGAAAAAAAGGCTCAGTACGGTTATGTGATTGTGAGATTTGGGGCCTACGGAAGCACTAGCTGATGACCCACAAGTATAGGGGTGTATCGTATTACTTTCGATAAATAAGAGTGTCGAACCCAACGAGGAGCAGAAGGTGTTGACAAGGGTTTCGATCAAGGATTCACTGTAAATGCTCACAGACAAGTTTTTATGAGTTTTGATATTGCAGATAAATAAAATACAAGTAAATAAAATGCAGTAATAATAATTGCAGCGAGTGGCCCAATCCTTTCTACAGCAAAGGACAAGCCGGTAGGTTTACTTATAATGACCTAACGTTCTTGAGGACACACGGGAATTTAATCAAGTGCTTTCGCTTCATATATTTGATTAATCTTCATTGTTTTGATAAGTGTTGTGTGGGTGAACCTGTGCTAATGCACCGCCCTTTCTAGGACTAATACATACTTGTGATTATACCCCTCATAAGCATCCGCAAATATAAGAGAGTAATTAAGATAAATCTAACCACAGCCTTAAACTCTGAGATCCTGCTATCCCTCATACATCGATATACCAACGGGGGTTCAGGTTGCTGTCACTCCGGCAACCCCACAATTGGCAAACAAATACACAATGCATTCCCCTAGGCCCATAAAGGTAAAGTATCATGTAGTCGACGTTCACATGACACCACTAGAAGAATAACACCACAACTTAAATATCAAACCATTAAATATTACTCAACATAGTTCACTACTAACATCTAGACTTCTCCCATGTCCTCAAGAACTAAACGAACTACTCACAAGACATCATATAGATCATGATCAGAGGTGATATAATGATGAATAACAATCTGGACATAAACCTTAATTCAACGGTTTCACTAATAGCATCAACCACAAGGAGTAATCAACACCGGGAAAGTTTCCCCTATGAACTAGACAAGATTCAACCCTAGATGTTACAGCGGAACGGAGTGGAGCGGTGGAGATGATGGTGTCGGCGGTGGAGATGATGATGATGATCCCAATGAAGTCCAGCTCGATGACGGTGACGATGGCGATGATTTCCCCCTCCGGAAGGAATTTCCCCGGCAGTTTTTCCCCTGCCGGAGAGCTTTTCTCTCTCTGGTGTTTTCCGCCTCGTGGAGGCGGCGGAATATTTCCTCGATGATCCCCCCGAGCTTAGGGTTTCCAGGGGATGAAGTACGCGAAGGGGCACCGGCAGAGGTGGGCCAGGGCCTCCTCACCACATGGTGGCGCGCCAGCCAAGGGGGCCGCGCCACCACATGGTGAGAGCCCATGGTGGCCCACCTTGGCCCCCCCTTTTGGCTGCCTCCGACATCTGTGAAAATGGGGACTTCTGGATATTTTCCGTCAATTGTTGATCTTCAGAAATATGGTGTCTTGACGGTGCTTTTTCCAGCAGAATCCTGACTCCGGTGATTTATTCTCCAATAATCATGAAACATGCAAAATAGGTAAAACAACATAAGTATCATCTCTAAATATGAAATATATCGATGAATAGCAGTAAATTATGATATAAAATAGTGATGCAAAATGGACGTATCACTAGCCTATAAAGAATTTGATGGATATCGGTCACCCGCAAGATTTTTCTTTTTTTGATTTGGTGAAGCGACAGCTAATCCATCATCACTGGTATATATATTGTGATGCGTCACGTACATACGATTCAACCATCGGTTACATAAGTTTATCCATCGGCCATGTATATATCCATGAACCGACCCCTCCTTTCATCCCTAAACCTAGAATCCAAGATCATCATTGTCCCTTGTTCTGCGGCAAGGAGAAACTCAAGCCCTGGACAAAAACATGGGCTTGCAGATCCACCCCATGCATGGGCATGGAGCGGCAGCCACCACATGGAGATACGGAGATCCTGGACAATAACACAAAGGCCGTCAGCGATTGCTGGATCTTGTGCATCTCTGTGATCGGCGCAGTCGTGATCACCGCCTGCGTGCTTGTCCCCGTCCAACACTTTCGGGCCGACACGCATTACTACGTCGCCATAGACTTCGTCTCCGACCTCAACCCCACGCAGGGGCAGGGCCTCTCCTTCAACCTCACCCTTGGGGTGGCCTCACGGAGCCACGGCTCCAAGGCGTGTATCAAACACGGCACATACTTGGAGGTATCCTATCAGGGTGTCCAGCTCGCCGCGAGTGAGGCAGAGGTTCGGCGGCTCTGCGCCGGCCGAGGAAGTCAGTTGGGCACAACGTCGCCGCGAGGGCGAGGATGACCGCGGTGTCCGTGGCCGACGTGCTGGACAGCCTCACGGTGGACATGAAGCGAGAGGTGGCTGTGTTCAACATCATGCTGCACCTTCCAGCGGGGTCATACGACCCCGGAGGCAGGGAGAGTTGGCTGTCCGGATGCAAGGGCACCCGAGTCGGCGCTGCTGCCGTGTGGTGCGATGCCCCCGATAGTGAACCGGCGTTGTAAATATCAATTCATCCCGGGAATGCTATTTTTCGGTAGACTGCCGTGTGGCACCAACTATGCAATGGATGGCATGGCAGGGAGTACGACGTCCTGCTGCCACGTAGAGTCGGGACATGGAGCTTGGGTCGACTAGGCTGGGTGTAGTTATACATGGAGAAGCATGACATGGTGTTCAACCTCTCCTTCGAATAGTGTAGTGGTGGGACTAGATCTTCCAGCTTGGCCTAGATTTGCGCAGCTGCCTTTGAGTTCGTTGAAGCCAGCAGCATCACACCAACACTCAACCATGACCCCTTTCTTCAAGCAGTGGGCGTAGGGTCTAACAAAGGCCGGTAAATAATACACAACAGTTAAAAATGATGTCGCGCTCGTGCAACCGTAAATTCGTTTTAGAATTTAAAAAGATTCAACAAGCCACGATCACTGCAGAATAATACAACGCAACTAACAGAACAATGTTATCATCACTGAAGAAAAATGCTGACGAGATAGCTAGTTTACAAATAAAATATCTGATACAAACACACAAATCTTCCCATTTGATACCCAAAACTTCAGGGCCTACGCCTCTGTTTTGCCGCCAGCATCACCTGCAGACTTCTTAGCTGCAGTAGTCTTGTCAGTAGTCTTCTCAGCCAGTTCGGCAGCAACAACAGCAGATGTCTTCACGAGGGCCTCTAGGGAACGCTGCGCTTGCTTCAGGGCAAGCTGAGCATCTTGGAGGGCAGATTCCACCTTCAAAGTAACCAGAGCATCTTTGACTGCAGAATGCATCTTAGGATCCAGTTCCTCACAATCAGGTTGATTCTATGACTGTCTTAATACGAAGGTATCTCTCACTAGTAGAAAACTGCTTATAGGTGAAAACTTACCTGTGGCGACCACCTTCCTCGTGCGCCACTGCTATTCTCTCTCCTCACACGAAGAATCTGGGAAAACTTACCTGTGGCGCACCAACTTCCTTGTGCGCCACAGGTAAATTATTACCTGTGGCGCACGACGGAGTTGGTGCGCCACAGATAAGTTTCCCCAAATTTGTGTGCGAGGAGAGAGAGTAACAGTGGCGCACAACTATTTATGTGCGCCACAGGCAATGTGCGAGCGGTGCGCCACAGGTAATTACAGTACCTGTGGCGCACGGGATGGATGGTGCGCCACATGTATTTTCGCCAGATATTTTTACCCCACCTACCACGCTCTCCCCAGTCTCGTCGTGATCCCTTTCCTCACCCCCGCCGCCAGCTCTCGCCCCACCCCAACCTCCCCGCAGCCGCCGCCTGCCCCCCACCCCAGCCTGCCCGCCCTCCACAAATCCTCCACCGCCGCAGCTTCTGCACACGCCGGCGAGCTCGAGGGCGGCCCCTGCAGAAGATCGACTGGCCACGGCAGCAGCACTCCACCTCGTCGCCGGCCCTCCGCACCTCCACTCCGGCCGTCTGCAGCCCCTCCGCGCCGGCCGTCTGCAGAAGCTCCGCACCCTCCAGTCCGGCCGTGTGCAGCACCTCCACTCCGGACCAGACATCACCTCCTCGCCCTCTCCGAGGACGCCAGCGACCGAGGTAATTCCAACGATTTGCTCTGATCGATTTGGCAACGATTTGCTCTGATCGATTTGGCCGTGTACATCGCCGGCGACCATGTTGATATGCATATGCACGCACGTACTCCATCACCCAAAACGTTTGTTCATATGCATTTAATTTCATACTTGTATTATGATAAAACTCTTGACTGCAATTAGTTGTGTAATATGCTTAGGCTTTCTTCCTTCATAGATGCCAACTAAGTACCCACTAGCTATCTGGCTCTACATACATAAAAAAGGGAGAAAGACAGAACTTGTGCATGTCACCAAGAAATAATTTCTTACCCATAATGGAATGAATTGACGATTTTTCTTTTCCTTATCATATGATTTATTTGTTACTTGTGTTTTATTTTCAGGAAGATATGTCTCAATATACAGGTGTAAGGGTGAGGCCTAGGGCCGATGGGACGATCATTTACGGGTGCCAGATCCACATTGGCAAGGTTAAGCGCTGGGTCGGGCAGTGGCCGACCGAGGAGGAGGCGGCACGCGCGTACGACTACTTCTGCATGCACGAGTATGGAGAGGAACGTGCACTAAAGAAGCTCAACTTCCCGAGGATCGCCACCGCGTGGACGAACTTGCACCGACGGGAATCAGACAGATTACCAAGGACATGGAGAGGAAGCACCGCATGGCTCAGGCGCAGATTGCACGGCGGAACATCCGCCCCCTGACGACCCGTTGGTGAGGCAGCTGCTGTAGCAGGAGCCGAATCTGATGGCGTACCAGCGCCAGGTGTTCGGTTCACAGGATGTAGACATTTCGTCGTCGGCGGGTCCTTCGCACGGTGCGGCTCCGTCTCAGGACGATGATAGCGGGGACGAGGATACCTTCATGAAGAACTTTGACAAGGAGTTCGACATGGCTTGCTACCGGATCAAAGGGAGAATGAACCAGAGAAACTTATCTTGCTAGCTAGCAACTCGATCGAGATGTATTATATGTAATTCTAGTTAGTTGACTAAATTACTTTTCTAAACCTAGCTAGGACCGTTTTATCAAGATGTATTATATGTAATTCATGTTAGTTGTCTAAACTTGTCTGTTTATTACTACTGATGTGTATTGATACTGCTTTTGTGCATATGTACAAATACGAAAAACGGTGAAAAACAGACCGGTAGAAAAAGTTGGTTACTATCAGTGGCTACTAGTGGCGCACTATATGCTACTATCAGTGGCGCACTGGCTGATGCGCCACTGATAAGTTGGTTACCTGTGGCACACCGCTAGTGCGCCACAGGTAACACTTACCAGTGACACGGGTTTAGTGGCACACCACGGTGCGCCACTGATAGTGGATTTTGGTGCGTCACTGGTAGCCTTTTTTCTACTAGTGTCTCATAGCCATGTATAAGCTCAGCAGCCTTTTCAACACAAATATAATTGAGGAAATCTAGCAGTCCAAGTGGTGTCAGCTCGAGATAGAGAGCAGCTCATACTCCTGCACCTAAGGGGAGGTAGGAAATCTCTCTCCTGTAGTGGCGGTCGCAACATTTAACAAGGAACACATACAGTCTAGAAAGCAGACTATATAACCAATTGGCTCCAACAGTAGCTGCAGAAAGAATTACATATATTAGCTACCACAAGTTGGAACTAACATGGAATATAGTTGTCTATTACACTTCATAAATTTATATATTTTATATTGTAAATAATTATTTAAGGTGCATTATTACTTTTATTTAATTTTAGTATTTTTCATTCGGTTGTACTCCAAATTAATTAAAATTATCTTGCAACAATATTAGCTGTTTCCAATTTTTGGTGCATTGTTTCATACTAAACATTTATATTCAATAAATTATCTCTACAACCAATAAGAGGAAAAATTAAGAATATTTTCGACACTCAAACAGTAGGGAAGGCTCCTACTGCAATTTTACGTTTATAAAAAGGGTGGATATTTACAATGGGTCGGAAAAGTTCATAAAAGGAAAATTACAATGAATCTAGCCACTGCTGCATGCCTTCCTTAAGGAAATAAATTCTCGTATGTTCTTTATGGAAATAAATTCTTCCCCGTCCTTTTCTGGCACTACATGACATACCCCCACTTGTCTCTCATCTTGAGCTGAAATAGCATACGAGAATCTTTGATACGTACGTACGGAGGGAGAGCGAGGCGATCTTTCACAGTAGGAAAACAATTATAGGTCGAATCACTTTTTGTGACGCACAAAATAGCCGTGCGTCACAGAAATAATTACAGAAATTCTGTGGCGCACCTAGTCCCGCACCCTGTCCGTGCGCCACGGAAACCAGCATTTCTGTGGCGCACCGAGTCCCGTGCGCCACAGAATTCATATTACAGATCATCTGGTTTCTCTCTCCTCTCACCTGGTCAACTCACACCTACCACGAGTGCAAAGAAAAAAAAACACACACCCACCACGCACCCTTCTCTTCCTTCTCTCTCTGCGCGCACACGACGCCACGCACCCTTCTCTTCCTTTCTTCTCTCTGCACGCACGCGACGCCACGCTCCTGCCTATCTTCGTCGCCGCCGTCCACCTCCACGCTCGATGCCGCCTCCCCCACGCCCCGACCTCGGCCTCGCGCGCCGCCTCTCTCTCCCTCCCCTCGATCCCTTTCTCCCACGCCCCCGCCCTGGAGCTCCAGCCCTTGACCACCAGCTCCATCGCCTTCTTGTTCCGGTCGTGCATCCATCTCTGCAGCCAGCCACGGAGGAATTCTCCCTGCCGCCGGTGGTGTTCGCGGTCAACGGCGAGCGCTTCGAGCTCCGGGACGGCGACGACCCGGGCGCGACACTCCTCGACTTCCTCCACTCCCGCGCTCGCTTCCCCAGGGACCAGCAGCACCCACGGCCGCCCGGTGACCCATCCCCACGGGCTGCACCCACGGCCGCCCCGCCGCCGTCCCTACGCCCGACCGCCCGCCTCCCCAGGGATCAGCAGCAGCGGTCCAAGCCCCTGCTCGACCACGGCCTCGACGCCGGTGGGATGGCCCTTTCGACGACAGCGACGGTACGGCGGCAGATACGGTCACGACGTACGCGTCGTATTTTCTATTTTTTTAAACTGGAAAACGCTTTCTGTGGTGCATGATGTGGGGTGCGCCACAGAATCTGTATATATTTCCGTGGCGCATATGATTGGTGCGCCACAGAAAAAAAATAGTGGCGACGATTCTGTGGCGCCCGGCCGTGCGCCATAGAATTCAAAATTCGTGCGCCACTGATAGGGTTTTCTGTACTAGTGTTTGGGACGATCGTGGCGGCGGCCTAGGGTTTCAACCCTAGCCGTCGCCGCCGGCGCCATCTGCAGCTTTATCGTCGCCGCCGGCGAAGATTTGACGGGTCCTCGCCTCCTCTAGTTGCCGTTCTGGCACTAGGAGGGGTGGGGACCTCGGACCTGCGCACGGTGCTATACGAAGGTACTTAATGTTAGAGCTTGGTTTTGTTCGTCATCTTCTTCGTTAATGGAGATGGTATCGTCTGCAATAAGTGATCTTCCACGTTTCGTTCGACGGCGAGATATCCTTCCCAACGTCAATGGTGGCTTTGGAAGATAAAGTCTGTCTAGGTATGGTTCTTCAGATCTAGCTTCGCCAGATCAATTTTGGATTGTTTCTCATGGTTGCCGCGAGGAGGTTTGTCCTCACAATATCTATCCCGGCTACTACGTTTTTGGCAATGGTGATTCGTTCTCTCGGCTCTCAACGACGTCGACAAAGTGGTTCGGTTATTTGTCCCTGAAATATCAGTGGTGGTGCTCTTGCCGATGTTGCTTGATTAATTTAATGGCTGCGTACGTGCACAAAGCCTTGGCATTGGGGCTCAAAATTAAAAAGGGAGAACCTTCGGTGGTATTCACAGGTCTGTGGTTTGGTGTTTTCGGCGTTGTTCTACGGCTGCCATCAGAAAAGTACAAGATTGTGTCATGGATGAAGAAATGGCTTGAAGATCTCATAGATTTGCTCGTCTCTTTTAGTTTTGTTTTTTGTAATCAATGTAATCGTGTACTCTTTGCTGGTTTAATATATGTGAAAAATTCAAAAAAAAACATACGAGAATCTTCTTCAAACTTTTGACTGGCCTCGTTGCAGGAAAAAATATTATAAAGTAAAAATCCCGGTTGACACCATTCATTCAACTATGTAAATCAACCATGCATCAGCTCAAGTATCTGGAGGGAAAAGCCAAGTCGAAGCCCATGAACCGCTATGCGCAACCACCATATTATCCTCCAATGGCAATGGCGCGAGAGTCCCTTGTATCATGTTGTACACACCACAATATACCTTCCTCCCCCTAGTCTCATTTAAATAGTATATGCAGTTTTCTCGAGGTCCGTTACATTGTCTGTCATCGGCAAGAAGTATCCTTGAGCAGCCTTCACTTAGAAAGAGAGCAAGCCCCGTCAAATTTTCGATCTTTTTCCAACATCCATCGCCGCCGTTGAGTCCCGCCGCCTCAAAAACCTCGAACCAAGTGGACATGGTAGCTAAGCTTATGAGCTTGGCCTTGAGCTCCCATCGTTGCTTGACCATCAACAACCGATTGTTGAAAGCGACTAGATAGTGTTGCACAAAGCCGTCACCACCAACGCCACTGTCGTGTGGATCCATGTCTTTTGGTGTATTGAGTGTGCATCGTAGGTTGACCTGCTTGCCCTGGATGATGTCCATGACGTAAAGATCGTTGCGTCTAGGTTCCCTATCTGTTGCGGCGAGAACGTAGAGCTTCTCTTGGAAGAGCGCGATATCTAGGGCACATGCATAAGGGGGCTTCCACAGGAAGCTCACGGTCGTCCTCGATCGGCGCACGCAGATATAGTCGAGGTTATCGCCTGTGGCGTTGCGTAATTCCTTGAGTGTGACAATGTGGTCGGTCATAACGACCACCTTGCGGTAGCCGCCGGGGTCGGCGTGGACTTGAGAGGGCGTCATCACCTGGGAGAATGGGTTCATCAGGGAGCACCTGCCGTCGTTGTGCATGAGGTACAACATGCTGCCGGTAGAGACACGGCAGGAGACGTCGCGAGGGATGGGTACGCAGTGGACAGCGCCGTCGGAGAGGCTAAGGAACGTGCTGTCGCGAAGGGCGACCCAAGGGAGCAATGGCGGTAGCGGAGGCGCCGCGCCGGTGCCCCAGGAGCGGCAGACGGCGCGGAGGCGGACACGGCCAGCGTGGGAGGGCACGTGCTGAATAACGAGGCGAAGCAGCTCCGGGGGAGGTCGTGCCATGGTGGAAGTGCAGGTACCTCGTCCATGGTCTTAGTTTTAGCTCGAGTCGTGTTGTCCTTGATTATTTTATTTATATATAGACATAGCAGTGGTGGATTCAGAGACTGATTCGATCTCGTATTGCATATGGCTCCCTATGTCAATTCAGGTTGCAAACCGTACGTATCCATCACGTAATCCATAGGGCATGGCCATGATCGACTGTGATTCCATCTACTGATCGAAATCTGATTGGTAGACACGGTCGCTATTATATTATATATATATATATATATATATATATATATATATATATATATATATATATATATATATATACTAGCAAAGTGCCCGTGCGTTGCTACGGGACCAAGTGTTGAACACTTTTTTTTTGCAAAACATTTAAATTTTGATTTCATTGCCTATAAATGATGAACTAAAATATACATTCTTAAATTTTCGTAATTAAGAAATGTTTGGTCCGTATCTATCTGAATTAGTTTTTGATTAGTAAGGCACGTGTTTTTTGGGGAAAAATACTCTATTTTGCTGCTATGCGGCCAAAGTCATTCTCAAAATTTAAATGTTGAAGCTAAAAGACCTGCCAGATGCCATCAATTGCAAGGTGAACCATTTCCCTGCTAATTTACAATATTATGGAATATATTAATAAGTAATGATAATTTAGTAATTGTTAAGGATGCACCAAGAAGATCTAAATGATATGAGACAAAAGACTGTAAAGACTTAAAATGAATTTTGCATAATCAGGCTCCAAAAACTAAACAATTTAGAAATCCTTTAGCATGCAATGAACATTTGCCATTTGAAGGTGTTGGTGATGGAAAACTGACAATTAGCACCAAACATTTTACTCTATTGACTTTGGTTTAAATATTGTTTGACTCCAGTAATATTCAGGAAATAAACCTGACCTGACAAAGGTACTGAAAAAAAAGAATGCTTGCATCCGGACTTCCTTTACACGATCTGGCACAACAAAATTGAAGACCACCAAAAACAACAAAATTGAAGAGCACCAAAAACGATTTTGTAAAACTGAAGTAAAACTTCATACAAGCTCTTTGGGAGGTTAAAGAAGCTCCATTAATGGAAGGAAACCGTTATCTCACATATAAATCTGTTTTTGCTCTGGCCAGTGATTGAAGGACAGCTGCACTGAAATCTACCAGTAGTCGCCGGCTCGCCGCACGAATAGGTACCATCACTCATGTGATTCAAGCACTTGGTGTCCCTCAGTATGATCTCCCCTAACATACGCTCTCACAATCATCTTGATCGCGGCATGGCAGTAGCCGCTTCTCCTCGCACGCGAATAGAGGTTCGACAGCATGACGTACGGCCCGGGACACCGTCCTTCTTGTCCAGCTTCCACACCATCTCGGTCGCATGGTAAATGAGCTCCGGTTCCGGCGCGTCCAGCACGCGGAGTGCAGCGGCTTCCACACCGTGGCTTCTAGCCTCGTCGTCCTCCGGCTGAGCAGGTCCTTGGCCTTGTCGAGCCTCCTCGCTCAGCCTAGGATGTCGACCATGCACGCATAGTTGATAGTTGATCGGTCCGGGTGCGACGCCATGCTCGTCTTGCATGGACCTGAAGTGATCCGGCCCGGCTGGCGTCGACCCAGCGACTCTTTGCCTCTTTGCCCCGGTCGGTGTGGCTACACGTGAAGAGCAGACCCATGAGGATGGCATAGTCCTGCAGCTACACCCCCAGATCGAACCATCTCGTCGTTGATCTCCAGCGACTCTTTGGCTCTTTACCCCGGTGGTTCTGCCCGGCGATCAGGGCCATCCACGTGATGGTATCACTATCGCCTAGGATCTGCATGGCATGGGACACCTTCGTGACCTCTCCCAACGAGCCGTTGTTGGCGTGCGTGGACACCAACGAGTTCCCGATCAAGAGGAACGGGTCGAGCACGAGCCCGACCGAGGTCGCGTGCACCCACAAGCCTAGGCATCTCGATTGTCGTGGCATCGGCGCACGAGCTCCGCGCAGCCGCCACGGCGAAGTCGTCTGGGCCGACACCCGCGGCGACCATGTCGGTAGACTCGCAGGGCGCCGACGTGGTACCGGGAGCTCTCCCACAAAATCCAGGCGTTGGTGCTCAATCTCGGTGGTCCGCTCCAGCTTGACAACTTCGGTGTGTCCACGCGCTCGTACGCTCTGCACGCCGCTGCTGCTGCCATCCTCGCGGCCCTTCCCTTGTCTGTTCTCCTCCTTCTCTTCCCATTCGCCGCCGGGAGCACGGTCCGGACAGAACCAGTCATAGGACTCGGCCACGCAGCCACCAGCTCCGGAGACAGTGCCCTCAGCTTTAACGGGTGCGGCCTACGGACATCAACGACGCTCGGCTGCGCTTGGGGAAGCCGACACTCTGAACCGTGGGCGCCGTGTTCCGTATGTTAGGGTGCGCGCCGGTGGGTTTCTGTGGCCACGGACCTTCAAGATTTTCGTGGGCTAGGGGGCAAAAATTAAATGGAAATCAAGCGATTCGTATTGTGGGATTCGATTCGGTAGGAATCGGAGTTTTGAGGGAATCGGTAGGAATCAGAGTTTGGTATGAACTCGTTGTGCTTCGAGTGCACGACGCTGGTCGATCAGGAGGACGACGTACCTGAACGGGACAACGTACCAAACCAACGGACGAAAATACGGGAGGAAGAAACTCTAGCTATATTATATAGTAGAGATAGTTCTTGCCCGGCAAGTCTTGTGCACATATGTAATTGTGTCTCCGGCCGATTGAGCTACGTAGGTTAAAACACACATTAAAAGCCATGGGAGTACTGGCCTGCTAGGTGGATCCGCGATAGAACTTCCACCAGAACCGTGTGGACACGGGCGGCTGCTGAGAGAGTTCCAGTCTTCCAGAAGGCGACGAGGCAGTGCCACCCCCGCGAGATCGAGGGGCGGCGTGATTGTAAGGAAAGCTGATGCTAGAGTGGCCGCCGACCTGCGACGATACCACCTTTTACTCCTTGTAACATGTAAAACTCTCTGTGTTTTGAGTAAAATACAGATGGGGATTCTCTCCCCGAGTTGACAGCCTAGAAAAAAGCGTTGCACGCTTCACTGTCAAAGGAAGCAGCCGAACTGCTATGGCCGCTGGTGCCTCCTCGTCAGGAGCGGCACTTTGGAGGAAGAAGGGGATAATAGGGCAAAGTACATCAGGGCATGGGCAGCCCGGCTCGACAACCTGGCCCGGGTTCGGCCTAAAACTCATGGGCCTGGGCCGGGTCAGTCGAGCTTGGTTATCGGGGCGGGCTCGGGCTTGAAAACTGGGTCTGATGTGCATCTCGTGTCGGGTTTAGGCCTGCGAAATCAAGTTCTTGACACATACGAGTAGGTCTGACTCGTCCTGGCTGAAAAATCACTTTTTTGTCCCTTCGGTATGGGCTTTTGGAGGGAAAAGGGGGCGTGCTTTTAGCCAAGTCTTTTTGTTGCACCCCATTCCATAACATCGTGTAGGTGTGTAACAGGGAACAATCTCTCTCTTCCTTTTTTTTGCGAAGATAGTTCCAGTGATAACACCAGAATCTTACAGAACAGCCCAAAGATCAAAGGAAATTACACATAAGTCCTGCAAGATCTCGAGGTCGTCGTTGACGAAGAAGACGTACCACGACGCGCCGCCGCCGCTCCTCCACTGCAACCTTGGATCGGAAGGAGTCCCCAGGCGAATGGGAAGTCGAGAGAACTCGGCTCGAGAGAGCCTCCACCTCGCATCGTCGTCGTCGCCCTCGATCTGGACGCCATCACCTTCACCATCGAAGTCGTCAACCCGGATTCGCCGCACCGCGAGCTCCGGGACGGGGAAGAGGCACAACACAGCTCTACGGAGCCGCGAGCACCCTCTTCCTTTGAGCGCGAAAGCATGCACTAGTAAACATGTTTTAAAAAGCCATATTTACCGCGGCAGCTCTCATTGGGTTTGTAATCCATGAGTGGATCGATTGGACAACCCTCATAAAAAAATTCAAATCGTGTTTCTTCATGGGCTACAATACAATATACTTAGATGGTCCCTGACCTGCGCAATTGTCCTTCCATTTCGGTCGGGGGGGGGGGGGGGGGGGGGGCTCCGCCCTAAGGAGGATACATTTTGCTGTGCCAGGGAAATGTTGTAAGTTCGTATGCCATGCCTATGGTTGAATATTTGAAACAATCCCTAATTAATTGTTATTTCTACTCTCCGGCACAGTGTATAGGTGATGCGCGTATCACTAGGTCGGGTAATTTGATCAACATAGTACGAGTTATATTACAACAAAAATACCCTATAAAACTTTGGATGTTATATTTTCTAATGATATACGTTTTGTGTTATAAAACTCATGTTAAGTTGGTCAAAATACTAATCTAGGGACACACGCATGAACTATACATCGAACAGGAGGTAGTAGTGCTTTAGGAGTTTTCCTTGATATTTAATTATCTGGTACCAAATTCAATTTATTGGATTTTTGTTAACTAGAAAATCATTAAAATATATATATAATCTTCTAAGATGATTCTCCATTTATTGTAGTAATAATGAGCATTGATGTAATTAAATCCTTAGAATATTATAAAATATTAGAGTAATAATTAGCATTGATGTCACTTGCCCTATAAAGACTCATCTATTGCACCGCCCACAAGTAAGAAAACCAAACATATAGTACATCATATCCCGTTGATCAACGACGCATCTAACAAAGATGACGAGGAGATCCACAATCCCGATGCTCCTTCTGATCCTCGCATTCATCATGGCTTCATCTGGTACCGTACTTGCATGTTTCTCATGTGTGCGCATTTTGTTTTTTTGGCAATCTGTAGTCATACTGTTTGGTCCGATATTTTAGTATATCATTTTCATGCTGCAATATTTTAACTTTACAGAGGGAAAGGACGACTGTAAAACTAATACGATCCCGGTGATATCTGATTGTACTTCAGAAAGTTGTTTGGCGGCGTGCCTGACGTTCTTGCAGCGTAACCCTTGCTCAGGTTGCGCTGTCTCTCCTGATGACACCACGTGCAATCAAGAGCTTTGTCAGTGCGTTATATGCACATATATTTGATTTATCTTTCCCCAGCTGTGTGGAGATGCAGGTTGGACAAATCAAAGCTATAAAGCTATGTATGTTAGAAGAATAACTAAAGTTTCGGGGTCTATCTATCTATACCTTGAGTTTGTCTTTTGCCAACACAATACGGATGAGGTTAACAAAAGATCCACCTACTAATGCTTGTCAAAAGAAAAATCAACTATGGATCTCGTAAGTATGTCGACTTCCAGGACTGTCACGGATTGGTGCATGGAGAGCACACGAGCACTAGTCCTAGTAGATGCATGGATGCACGCCATGACGTTATGGGCTAGCGCAGAAAGAGCCTTAGCCTCCCAACAGCTGGATTGCGCAAGTCATTCCCTAAAATTAGATTTGCCAATAGACATGTGGAATATACATGAAATTTTGTTTTGAGAATCATACACCGACTTCTGAACTCCATTAGTCGTCGACGCTTACCTGCCATAAGGCAGAACCAGGGATGGAGCGCAATGGCTTGTCCCTGAGGCCCAGAAAAAAACTAATGTTACTTACACCATAAAAAATGCCTTGCGTGTAATTTCAAGTGCAGCGCGTGAGTAGTTACAAACGTGGTGCAGGTGTACATACATGTGCACTATAATCTGAGATGGATGTCTGTGTCCTAAAATTCCCATTTGTGGTTGCCCCTATTAAAAAAAGGGGCACCCTGTAACCATTTCCAAATTCTAGATCTGTAGTTCGTTGCGCTAATTTCTACTCTCCTTGTGCCTTATAGCCAATCCATACTAAACTATTTCGAGTGGAGAACCAGATTGGTGACTACCAGAAATCTGGTATCTGAAGGAGTGTAAACCCGCTCACTCAAGCAAACGTGATTGTAATGAATTTTGGCGTTATTCCAATTAGTTTTCTCAAAATTAATTTTGTTTTGTCGGTATATTTTGGAGAGTGGCTAGGATGAAGCAGGATGTAGCTCTTTTGGTTCTCTAGAGAAAAGCAACAAAACGGTTTGAGGAACAAAGAGAAAAAGCATGACATCCCTCCATCATCTCCATATTGTACAATCAACACCAAGGAGAAGCTTTTACACAAGTGTCTTAGTTGTGCGTGCACAAATGCCAACTGCTAGATACTCTGCACTGGTAGAGATTGTTTTCGAAAAATGTCATTTAAAAGAGAGGCCCAAATTGAATGTTTCGCATATATTAATATGGTTTCCGTTTGGGGTGTTCGGACACGATGCCAGTGCGATGGCGGCAGATGCATCCAAAGTGTCGGGATTTTGACGCATAAAAGAGTATCACTGTATTTTGTATTTAGGTTTAGATTTACCTATATCCTTTAATACTTTATTGAATGGCAGCTCATGTTCCTTGTAAAACGAACCAAGAACTATAAACTTTAATTGGATAATATTTAATTTTAAAAGTATCCCTCTGCAAATCTATTTTGTCTGTATTTAGAAAACAATCGAGCATGGTATATCCATGAAAAAGAAAGACTAAATTGCATACCACCACAGATTAATTTATGACATTAACCTAAATTGTAGTGTATACTGTAGGAGCTGCCAAAGGGCAGCTCCCTTCTTCTACCTCTAGCTGATGCCTCTCACAGCTCACACAAGGACAACAATAGAGACACAGGAGTTTGGGCCCCGGACTGCTTCACACAGCTGGGCTTTTTCTCTATTCTCTTGGCTCTACTCAAACATGATTTACAACACCTTAAATAGGCAAACACACGCCACGGCCGGAGGCCACACTCGCCACTAACAGCATGCACGCACGCACTCACACCACTAACACATGACCTGATCAGCTCCTAGAATCACACTAGGCACTAGAAGACCGGGCCACACACGCATGCAGCTAACAAACTACGACCGAATCACTCAGCCGGACCTATTCATGCAGACCACCATGTTCCACTGCTCTCACGTATCACGCCGCTTCACACGGCACCACGGCATCTCGCCATCGTCGCATCACACGACGCATCGGCATCTCGCCTCCGACGTGCTCAACTGGAACTTCACCGGTCTACAATTCCTATTACTTGAACTACATGCAAATAAGCTAATGCAGATACAAAATAGCAAGATTAGTGCTAACATATACAAATGTATCGGTTCCATTTTAGTATCTATAATACCTCTAAGGATAGCTCTATAACGTTTTATTTAATAAATATCTCAAAAGAAGTTCATAACCCGGTGTACTATCACAGTATTTTCTATAGCATATCTCAAAAGAAGTTCATAACCCGGTGATACAAAATAGCAAGATTAGTGCTAACATATACAAATGTATCGGTTCCATTGTTAAGAAAGCAAAGAATTTCTATAGCAATGTTACATATGAACGCTATATCTATCTATACTATAATATTGCTTGATGCCGTGATGGTACGTTCGTGGTATGTCCGGTGGTACGTCGTCCGCAAGCGTGTCTTGGAGCCATCCTAATCCAACTCGACTAAGGAGTACTCCCTCGCGCGCCTCCACTCCCCTCGCCGTCGGCCTCGTGGACGCATCCACCTCTCCCTCCCGCTCGCAGTCGGCCGCCACCACCTCACGCCACAGCGCCGCCGCTGCCATGGCGATGCTGACCCGAGTCGAGCCCGCAGAGGTATAGGTACCCCGCGCCGCTGCCTCCTCGGCGAGAAGACGAAGTTCGCGAAGCAGAAGGCCGCCGAGACGGCGCAGGACAGGACGTACGATGCGGCGCAGTACGCCAAGGACTCCGCCGTCGCCGGCAAGGACAAGACCGGCAGCGTCCTCCAGCAGGCCGGCGAGACGGTGATGGGCGTGATGGTCGGCGCCAAGGACACGGTGGGGAACACGCTGGGGATGGGCGGAGACAACACCACCACCAAGGGCCGCCGAGACGGCGCAGTACGCGCAGGACAGGACGTACGATGCGGCGCAGTACGCCAAGGACTCCGCCGTCGCCGGCAAGGACAAGACCGGCAGCGTCCTCCAGCAGGCCGGCGAGACGGTGATGGGCGTGATGGTCGGCGCCAAGGACACGGTGGTGAACACGCTGGGGATGGGCGGAGACAACACCACCACCAAGGACACCAGCGGCGTCACCGAGAAGATCACCGGCGATCACTAGATTGATTGGATACAAGGGAAGCTCCTTGATGGACCGCTAGCTCCTCCTCCAGCCATCGGGTGGAGCAACCACATCTCCGCTCCCGTGTCTCTGCGCTGGGTGTCGCCGCCGCCGCCCCTGTCCTCCCGTCCTTCTCATCCCCGGCAAGGTCCTCCTGCGGCGAGACACGGCCGTCCGCTCTCTGCAATCTACGGCCCAGGTCGTCCATCACAAATCGATGCTGATTCCTTCGACAGGGACGTAGAAAACGCTGCGGCGGTCATGATTCGAGGACATCTGGGCACAGGGTGGTCGGAGCGACGGCACCGCGTCAACGGGGAGGCGGTGGCAGAGCTGCGTAGGCTTCGGATGTGCACGAGGAGCTACGCAAGCTGCGTGGGCAGGGCGCAAGGCCGGTCAATTCTTGGAGCCTGATAGACGTGTGTTCATGTATTGATTTGTTGGGTTTCAGGAAAAGAAGCACCGGCTGTATATTGTTTTTGCACTACTGACACCAAAGATGACAGAAAAGTAACTGAATTTCAGATTCTCACTTTACTCATTAGTGATACAAAAGATTCACGTTGTTACTACTCCCAAAACTTCAGATATAAAGGTAATCCTTAACTCCCAAAATAATTACAGGTCTACAACATCTGCAAGAGGGCATTACTGAAACAAGTGAACTAGCCAGGGCTGTTATCATCTGGATTTTGGTCTGACAAGAATATTAAACTGAATACCCGGAGTTTGGAGGAGGCAGGAGTTTGAGGGAGACAGTGCTCCTTGGTGTTTTCCTTTTCACTGAACGAGAGTTCACTTTGTTTGCTCTAGATTGCAAACATGTGAATCATCCAACTCAATATTTCCTACGATGTGTGTTGGATGTGAATGGTATGCACCATTGGAAAGCTGATCACTGGAGCAGCTGGGTGGCTGTACAACAGGGGCGACTATGCCAAAATCAATTCATATCTTCAATAAACCATTCCTGGTCAGGGGGAATAGGATTTAAACTTTCTTTAACATCTTCATTATGTAAAATAAATTTGTGGTTATCACATAGTCTTTACATGGAGCTAAACTCACTGGTTCTGCAATTTCAGTTACTTTATCATAATTGCATGTTTTTGCTTATGCATTTTCAAACATGAGGTGAGTATTGAAAGATTGTGCACTACAATTAAAGAAGAAGATATTTGCTTTGACATCTGATGATTCTTATTTTCACATCGTTGCCCGTTGCAACGCACGGGCATTTTGCTAGTACTTGGTATACTATCACAGTATTTTCTATAGCATTTCAATATGATCTGCACTTCTTCATGTTCTCGTGGTCATTGGTTGGACTGCAAGCACCCGAATGAACGATCAATCTTACTTCTCACTGAGGACAACCATGGGAAGTTCTGTGTCTGAACTTCGCTTTGTTATCGAGCCACGTCCACCATATAACCCATCCATGGTGAAGCAGGAGTTCGAAAAAAGTCCGGTTAATTTAAATCGTTATGGGATGTTTCTTCTCCACCGTGATTGATGATGTATTTTTTTTTCATGAGTGAAACTACTAAATTTATCTTCTTCGATATTGTGAACTTTGTTGGGTCACATGGGGAGTAAAACTTAGCTTCTGACGTCGTTGGAGTCTAACAGTGAAACAGCAAGTTCTTGCAGACGCGGCCTGTGGAGTGTTTGTTTAAAACTGTTTAAGGTTGATGGATCTTTGGTCGGAGGCTTGGGCAAATTGGCTTATGTTATAGACGAGTGTCTTCACACCTCTTCAAAAGAAGGGTGTCCCCTCCGGTCTCCATGACCATCCTTGTGTTACGGGAGATTTGAAATGTATCCTCGATGGCAACCACTGTCGGTACTATCCATCGTGAGAATAGGGATATATCCTACGTAGGGGTCATACCTAGTACTACGTAAGAACAATTCAAATTAAAATTCGGAAAGTTCATAGAAAATAGATAGGTCCATTGTGAAAACTATGTGTTTCGTTTGGCGGTCTGCATATGCTCATTTTGGAGTTGTCAATGAACACCCGTTGAGGCTGAAAATGAGCACATGCAGATCACCAGGTTTGTCCACTTGAGCAGACCCGTTGAGGATGAAAATGTGTCCAGAGCTCGAAGGTCATGTTAACACAATTTCAATTTCAAATTCCATTAATTTTTTTGTGTTGAAACGAAAAAAACATCTTTTATGGGTACACTGAGAAGCTTCAGACTGTCCAATCTTTTTTTATTGTGGTGGAATGAATCAATACATGGACGCCCTATAGAATCCTAGACCTAATCACTCTTCTCACATACAAAACTCTTGCAATGCATATGTTGCCTCTGGGGGTGGCAGTGGATTGAGTGACAACAAAAACCAAACCCACTGAAAACCAGCCAATACAAATTGACCGACCGACCTTCCTATAACCTACAAAGACAGACGGCACCGACCGTCTTTTCCGACTCAAAACAAGTCTCGCCATGATTCTTGCCGCTCAAACGCATTTGCACCATGCTTTGAGCATCCCTGTGTCTGTGTGGCTACATAACCAGAGTATATAACACCAAACCCGGGCAGAATCGCATCACACAGAAAATCACACAATGTGGAACACGCTGGAACACTTGACTGACTTTGCCCAATCATGCCCCGACAAGTAACACCTCCTTTTTCTGCTGTGTGGCGAGATTAGTAGCGCGGGTCTCTCTTGGCATCGTCAGACCCCGTATCTCGCTAATCTCTGCACCACCACTGGCTCTAGGGTGGACATGCATTGCTCCCACCCGGCGCTTCCGAGCATCTAAGCGGAATAATTTCTGTTAGTTTCTTCCGTATAGCATACACAACCTGGAGCAACTAGAACGAAAATACTTCATTGTTTTTACCTGCTTGTAGCCGTTCAAGATCTGGGACACTTCATTGTGTAAGCCTTCACTTTTTATCTCCTGTACACAAATCCAAAAATATCAAGTGAGCTCATATGCGATACACTACTACTGTCGGATGACATATCTAACAGAAACGGCATCTTACATTCCAACTCGCACAGGCCTGGCATACGTAAGATAGCGAGCTCACGGCCCCTGTTGGGTTTACTGCCACCTAGCAGTGCACACACACAGAGTTTTTGTTGTAAGTACACCATTCACAGCTACGATGAATGTAACAGCAGGCACTATTAAGTAAAGAGCTGCGGGCTTACCATTGCGCATAGGCCATGGAAGGCGTCCTCTTTCTCAAAATCATCTCTTATCCTGCACAAGCAATATCATTAGATTCAAGAAGCGTGCGAGAAAAGCAAACGTCCGCCACATCTCACAAGTTCACAGGGAAAGCTATAAAGATCCTTTAGCTGTAAACCTAGGAAGTTCAAGAGAAAGGGAATGCTCACATGCACAAGGCATTGCACCACGCTTGCATGAAATGTTCCATGTGAGGGGCCACAATGTCTGGACATACCCATGAAAGCCTCCCAAGGGTGATCGCACTATTTTCAGTAAGTGACTTGTTCATGCTCTGTTAATGGCACGACACACAAGACAATCAGCTGAAATGCTCAATCGACTAGAGAACATGGTGGGAAAAAAATCAATCACCTCTGGGGTTGTTAGAATAGGAACCAAGCATGAAACAACACTGATCACCACAGGTGAAACTTCTTTGCCGATCTGTAAATGAATAGTCAGTCAGACATGCAAGAAATACAACAATATAACTATTGTAGTATAGATAA
This sequence comes from Poa pratensis, assembly GCA_947311845.1. Lineage (NCBI taxonomy): Eukaryota > Viridiplantae > Streptophyta > Magnoliopsida > Poales > Poaceae > Poa > Poa pratensis. Next base: position 70,688,447 of record CAMZMU010000046.1, read on the forward strand.
AGTGCCACAAACCTTTATCGCTAACTCTCCAATGGCCCAGCAAGCATTGTTAGCAACGGACACAGCATCCTTCACAGATTGCGGGGTCTAAATCAAAGAAATAATGTGAGAAACAAATGGAGATAAGATAATACTGGGCTACAAAGAATATATACACTTACCAATTGCTTTGCTGCAACATTAAGGAATTCTTGAAGGCGTGGATGCAGATGTATAGGGCAGACCTAAATATGAACAGATGTTATAGGCTCAAAACTGGCATAGCAATAAGAAACAATAGTTTAGGAGCTTTGGAACCAACCCTAGATATGTCCCCAAGAAGGGCCAAAGCACTTTGTCGAACATCAGCTGCTTCATCCATGCAGCATTGCAGGAGTAGATCTCGCAAATTGCTTTGTGCAACCTAAACCAGAAATAAAGATTACTGAGGTGGTCAATGTTGAGAACTTGGGGGCAGGCGAGGGGAATGTCATTGATGAAATAGTTGAATTTACCATGCTTTCGATACCGGCACCAAGTCCTTCTGTAAGTCCAGACAACAGGTCCAATGAACAGACAATGAATTCCTTATCGTATAGCGCACCCGCTGCAGTAGGATCAACCTGCATACAGAAAGGATGTCAAACTGCCACACTCCAAAAAACATTGATGTCAAACTGCCAGACAGATTAATTTTTTAGTTGGCATGCTTAACAGATCAGAGTACCAGAAACCATGCTAAAAACATGAGAAGAAAAACTTCTATGCTTAGACTTGACCAATCTTAAGACTGGAACTATTCACAGAATGCATAGCTAATAAGGAGCGACTTCACAAAATGTCTTCTATACCAACAAAAGTGACGAAGAGGATGAATTATGTAATTGGTTTCCACTGATTTGTACTAAATCAAGAAGAGTATAAATTGAAAAGATTCAACTTGATATCTTAATTTCTCTTCCATAAGAGAAAACGAAAACATGTTATAGTGTTAAACAGCACATCATTAAGGTCTCAATTAAGACAAAAGGCTTGCTTGTCATAGCAACTAGAGCATGGGAATACGGGACTCTGGTTAGACGTGATGTACAAATCACGGCAGATACTTAAATTAGCTCTAGCCTTGTAGCGGAATACAAAATTGTACAGACCTTTGCCAACTGCTGGGATTGGATAAGACTGATGCATCTCAGAAACACTGGCTCGGCAAACTGAGCAAATCCTGGTCCCAGTGCCTGAAAGAAAAGAAAAGGTCATGGGTTTATACCGAACGAAAATTCAAATTCACATGATTTTATATACCATGCAAAGTTCATAACTGAGATAACAAAATAAGTATTCTAACATGGGTACTACAGACCTTTGATACTTAGGCAAAGCAGGTTCATATTCAAAACTACAAGATTGTCTTTCAGAGATGAAAATAACAATACCTGGGCAATAGATGTAAAGCATTCAAGCAGCGGAAATAGATCTTTGTCATAGTTGGGAAGTTGTTGCCACTTCGCGATTAATGGCGGCATAAATATATCTAGATATTTTGCCTGCATAACATCTTAAAAGGAATTAGCAATCTTAATAAAGAACTACCAAGCTTAAAATCTGAATAAGGAAACCATCAAAGACAATATTTAATATTCCAAAAACAAGCAAGAGATGAATTTAGCAAATGCTGACCTGGTTTAGCTCTGCTCCAACAGCATCAGCAAGAGTACCAAGAGCGTCATAGAGTATCCTAAGGTTTCGCCTCTGCTCAGAAGCCAAACATGATATTAGAACTACGAAAAACCTTAGGCGATACCTGTTAATTGATTGCAAACTATGAATGTTGAAAATCTGAAGTACCTGATATTTTCCATATGCACACATGAGGTGCTGCAAAATGATTTCCAGTCGCGGTACTAGTTCTTCTGCGGCCTCCTGAAAAACAGAAACCATGTACTAGTTATAGACAAAGATGATCTGAGTGTAGGAAAACAATTCAAAAATAAATAAATAAATAAATAACCTCTTCAAGCGTTGCAAATGCAGAACATGCAGCCTCCTGCACTCTTTTGTTAGTATCCAATATCCTTCTAAGCAAACCGACGAGGATCTTATCAAATTGTTCATGACCATTTGGATGGCCCAGGCTCTGCGCCAGCAAAAATAAATGTCATGAGAAGTTAAAAATCACATAAGCACGTATAAATAAGGACAAGTCCACATCTGTAAACATTATTTGAAGTCCCCAGAAAAACTAAAAGTACAAAAAAAGCCACTGGGTATACATCGAAATGATAGTCCACCATCACATGCTTAAACGCGCAACATACTATAAATATATTATTACTACAACCGAACAATACGGTTCTAATTGCATGGAATGCTACTTCTAGGTAGAAAAATATAAAGCCTTTGAAGGGAAGGGATTCATCCAGGAAGATGAGGTAGCATCAACACATGATTATTCTGTTACCTGAACAATGAACTTGCTATACCGGGAGAGGGTCCAACAAGTAATACTCCGTATAAGAGGAAACTTGTCATCAAGAAGAGGTATTAGGAAGGCAACAATCTGCAATTGAACAGAAAATCTCAGAAAAGATACAGCATATTGCAACAGATATATGTAAATAGTCGAAGACAGGAAAATCACTACTAGAACTAGCAACTCACAAGTAACAAGTCCAATCTCAAAGATAACATATATCATTAAAAACGTCAAATTTACTCTGCAGAACTATTAATCAAACTGAAAATTTTGAACTTTTATCATGTATGGAACTAATGATTGCCCTCATTACTTTTCAAGCGTTACAACATATTTAAAGGATTGATGGTTCATGAGAGAAGAAAATGTTCAGGCTAACTGAAATACTCATCCGAGACGATTCTCTCAATATGATTTGATGCACGGCATGTGTTCTTACTGAGGCTTCGTCATTTCTACCATAACCAAGGAGACTAGAATTTTGTTCAATGGCGCTAAGAATGCATCGTTGATGAGTTAGTAGAATAACCTGTGGAAGGTGCGGATATATTCCAGTAATGCATCCCTCTGCTATAGCACCAATAGATAAAACAGCAGCTTCCCGCTCCTTCCAGGAATCATCATCTGTCCGAGCCAAATTTTGCTGCAAAATTACAATATTTGATTTACAGTTATCCAACAGATTCAAGGTTGATTACAAGTGCAGCAGTAAATAAAGACTGCACCAAGCACCAACTATAACAAGAAGGTCCTTGGACACGTATGGGGCCAATGAGCAAATAATACCGGGGAGGGATTATGAAATCTTCCAGTTACCTCAATCAAAGGCATTAAAGTAGGAAGAATGTCGTCCCCAAAAACATTTGAAAGGACATCCAACCCAGCAGCGCTACATTTCCGCAAATTCCAAACATTTACAGCATCATCGTCATCCTGTCCATATTGCCATTAAGTTTCCGCAGATTTACTTTAATAAGGAGGCAAAATGTCATTCCACTGCTTAAGAAGATAATGTTTCTAAACTCACATCATCTTCTCCAGTTTCAGATCCATGTAATCGAGAGGCATGGAAACGGGGCTTCAGATCCTGTCACACAATGTCTAAATCTTAGTTCACGCAACAAAAAGGGACCAACATTGTAAACTTACTGCCACTCTCCATTACTTTTAGGACTTTTAATTACTCTTATTGCAAGGAAAATTATAACATGCCCACTAAACAAGCATTGCATTGTTCTCAATTGTTCTTAAAATGCTATGTGCAAATACACTACCAAAAATAACTGGAGTAACTTTTATGCCTTTCACAGTTAAATATTACAAGATTATGTTCAATCCATCACACAGCATTCTACTAACTAAAAACAGAAACCAGTCCAAGTATCTGATTACAATTTGATAAAGCGAACGTTAAACTATCCGCTATCACTGGAAACATAAAATTACAGAAGAAGTGACCAACCTGGTCCCTGTCTGGAAAGGATTCGTCATCCTGAAAACATATGATACTTATCAGAGCATGCCAACTAGCAGCTAAAACAAGCAGGATATAAAGAAATTTACCACACCTCAGCATCAGCAAGTGATTCGTCGTCGTCGGTATAGACCATGTTCGACACCAAAGTCTATGAAATATGTACAAAAGGAACATGTCAAAACTGTAACCAGGCCCAAGACTTGTCTTAATTAACTTAGACAAGGCAAATTATATACTGGTATTAAGCGTGGCAAGAACTCCCGTAGTCCTTCAGGAGGCATGCTAACATCACAGTAAGCCGACCTGAAAGGTTGACATATAGTTAGTCCCCTAACAGATACTTCAGCACGACCAATTAGCAATGTCTTCACTCATCAGCCGATGATAGTTTATTTTGAATTCGAAGGGTATCAAACTAGTAATTTTGAGAATAGATGGAAATAACAGACTGGCAGTAAACGAAGAGGTCGCCACAAGGAGCAGAAATTAGGTGTAAAAATTGGTAGTACGAAGTTTGAAATTGACATGTTGAAACTACCATGTTCACAGAATGCATACCAGAATTCACAAGCCTCTAGAGCAACTTCATCGTCCGAATCTTTATTCGCTTGCAGGATCAATTCAGTGACATTTTTCAAATGTGGCTGCGGTTTTGCTATTCAATGTCAGCTTGAGCAAATGAGCACAATATTTTAGCGTAAGCAACTGACTTATCTGGCTATATACTCAGTGATGATAGCAAATGAAATCTAAATGGGCATCAACGAACATGATAGAGTACCTCCAAAATTGATGGCCGCACTTCAATGAGCTGAACCCAGGCCGAGCAAACCTATCAAACAAACAGGGGGAGTTATCAAGATAAAATATGCAATTGAACAGCTAAACTATGCAGAGCAGCAACTATACACCCTCATTATTATTAGCACTTCCGGACAAATCAGCCACATACAGAACTCTATGGCACAAGTGTAATCTACTAAGTTATGGAATAATTACACTTATAACATTTAAACCTTTATCCACACAGCATTACAAAGTAGTGCCTCTGCGCATCTTAAACTGTAATTTATTAAAGTGAAATACCAGTTTCCGGACGTCTGCTGAAGGATCCTTCACAAGGCTGAATAAGCCCTGCAGGTACTGATCCATGGACATATACAGCGCCTGCAGATAAATCAAGATGGTTAGTAAAACAAAGAGTTAATAAGATGGACAGGGATGGAGGGACTCGTACCGATGGCATCACCACAATATACTGGTTGATACAGCCCAGTGCTAATTTCCTAAGACTTGCATGTGGGGACTGAAAAAACTGAAGAAAAAAAATGAATTGACTGTGTTAGAGCGAAAGCCTGTAGACATGTTAAATTCGATGCAGTCTAAAAGCATGTGCACAACAGATGCAGGTTGGTTGAATATAAATAGAGCTGCTCAGTGAACAAATAAAAAAATCACCATTTACGGGATATGCAACTGAAGGTGCACACCCTCTAGTTTAATAGAGGATGACTATAGATGGAACACGAACCTGCAGCATCCGTGGCATGAATACATTTATTGGTCGTTCGGACAAACCAGGAACATCAACATCAAGTTCTTCAGGAACATCTTCACATATCTGACATCAAAAGCAAAAGAAAAAGCAAGCTTCTGAGCACAGCAATTGTTTTCACAAAGTTATCACACAAAATTCATGTTAGAACATTCACTGCTGACATTGCTAGTGCGACTTCCCTAGATTGGGACATGCGTACCCAGTTGATTAGAGAAACAACTATAATTTTCCTAGTATACGTTATAAGTGCACCAAAAAACAAAGGTAGACACTCAAAATATCCATTCTTTTTCTCTACATGTACACTGTTTGACGAAGGGTGAACCTGCATATGTTTAACCAAAACATATCTAATTATGTGCTACACAAAAAAGGGCAAGGTTTTAGAGCTGCAAACAACTATTAGTGCATGAAGTTTGTTTTTGTACAGAACACAAATTACGATGGTTTGGGGCCAAAATTTACAGATTCACTCCAAACACTGATATCCATGTAAAAAATAAAAAACAAAATCGAAACATGGAAGTGGCAAAAGCAATCAAGCATGCGAAGCACATAAGCATTTTCAGCTACACTCACGCTATATTATAGTTATAACAAGTGTTAGTTATCTACATACTGATTAGAATTCAAGCTCAAGTATAGGAGTGATGCACAGTACCTTGTAGATAGCATCCATAGCACCTTCCATATGATCCAGATCATTGCTGTCCAAACATTGATGTAGAGCCGGAAACAACTCGATCCATCCCGCAACTCGAACAATTTGGAAAAGTACACTGACAACAGTTCCAACTGTGGATCTAATTGCCCTATTAGCTGCCCCTATACATGGCAGCAGCTCGGATTTGATATATTGCTGAGATGCGGGAGGCATTGAAACGAAAGCGGCTCGCAGATTGTTTTTCAACAAAAGACCAGCAGCTTGCCTTACTTCAAAAGATTTTCCCTGGTAAAGGCACGGGAGTTACCCAGAAGTCAGCAAGAGCACATACGGTAGCTGGATTTACAGTCATACCATGTCAGGAATTCAGTACCAAAAGTTACTCCAGAATTAGGCTGAGAATCTACCTACTTCGTGAATAGCCAAATCTATACAAACCGATCCAAGAATTCTAAGCATTGATTTCTAGCTAAATATAATAAGAAACACAATAAAAGTAGAAAACAGAATTATTTTAAAAAGGATCTGGCAATTCTGAATTTCCTATGCTATCATGATGCCTTAGTTAAAAGGACATCATGTCATCTGCTGAAAACTATGGCATACATTGACTGTTTGGTATCGTTGTGCCTGAGTTGTTATCTGGTTTTAAACTTAAAAATAGCAATAGCATAACATGAGTAATTTGCAGATGGGGAAAGTACATAGAAGATCATCTCCGACGTGATACTATTTCTTCAAGATACTTCACATCAGAATTTTACCACATGATACAATTCTAGACATTTCCATCACAAGGCAAGGGCATTCCCTCGAATTCCTTAAAGCATAGAGGATAGCTTCAATTCAAATCTGTAGTTACGAATAATTTCAGACACTAACACCATATACTCCCTCCGTTCCTAAATATAAGATGTTTTAGCTGTTTCACATTTTGTCTAGATGCGGACTAAAAGGAGTGAACATATACATTAAAAAGTGTCTAGATACATGTGTATACATATGAAGGTGGAAAAGGCCAAAACATCTTATATTTAGGAACGGAGGAGTATAATATGATGGCTGAGAATCTCTATTCCTACAAAATAACATGATTCACATGCTCAATACCCAGGACGTGGTTCCTCCCGCCTGGCAGGTCTAAGAATACAACCCCTACGACACAGTTTAAACCAATTGTCTCTCACTTCAAAGATGGACCCTCTGTTCCTTTGAAATGCCTTTGATACATCAATTCTGCACTTTTGAAAGTGAAGATCTAGGTCTTGCTGACCAAGAGGAATGAAATGAGCATACCAGGAGTTGTCTCTTAACATGTCATATGAAGAATACTGATTTTCAGAGAGTGCCTCTAGGTTCTCTAGTAGCTATATCAAACCACAACTCTGTACTAGCCAAGAGGCTTCGGTACTAACCAACACACCAGGATTCAAAGATGCAAAAAGAAAAAGGAAGATAATACCACTGCTGTAGATGCACGCCCTTCTCTTAGTTGAGAAGAACACAGGTAAGAAAGTCTAGAAAGTATTAAGCAACTAAGTGGAATAATTATCCATACAAGTATGTGACGCATGTCAGTTGTCACATTAGTGAGTTCTCTACGAGTCTCATGTCCACGGTCCGAAAGTAACTATGCACATTCATTCCACCACATGGTTGACATCAGTGACTCACTTGATGGTTCACCCATAAATTATTATGAGAAATGAAGTGACTGCACCGGAAGCAGGTTGCAGGCATTGAGACGGAAAGTAACAAGCCAGAGTTTCAGGTATGAGGCAACCTAATTTTTCGCTAGAGCAAACTTGCGGAAACCCTAACCCTGGTAGAACCAGCAGCACATTTGTGCAACTGAAGGAAAGGCAGCATAAAAATGAATCGCCGGCGCATTTGTTCAAATAAATAAAAAAGTAGAGTATCATCCGCACAATCATCGCCCGCAGCAGTGGTTGAAACCAAACGGGCAATGCACAAACTGGAATGGAGCCAATCCGAGCTCTACCCTAGCAATCCAACGCAGCGAGAGCAGGCACTAAGAACCCTAGCAGGGAGAAGAGCGGGATTTTAGATCGATACCTAACGCGGCGGGATTCCTAGAGCGTGACCGAACGGCCTGAACTAAAACCCTAGCGCGACGGGCTACGAGAATCGAGCGAGGAGGAGGAGGAGGGCGGGCGTCGGTGGCTAGTGGTGGTTACCTCGGCTCGGGCGAGGAGGAAGACGAGGTAGTTGTTGAAGTCGGGGAAGAGGGCGTAGTGCTGGAGCTGCTGCCAGATGCGGGCCTGGTCGGAGTTGGGGAGATGTGCGCCTCCAGCACCGCGCAGATCTCGCGCAGCCCCTCCTCCTGCGGCTGCCACAGCGCCGTCGCCATCGCCTTCGCCGCTGGCTGGTGCGTTGGGAGTGTGGCGGCGGGAGGGACGGAGGTGCTCGGCAGCGGCGGAGGGAGCGGGGGCGGCGGCGGGGAGGAATGAATCGGCGGCGAACGGTGGCGGCGGCGGCGGCGGCGGCGGCGGGAGGGAATCGATCGTCCAACCAGAGAAGAGAAGAGCAGACCAAGTATGGAAGAGCTGGACTTCATGGAAGAGGAGGAGGAGCCGGTTTATAGATAGGCCCTTTGCTTCTTCCCATTTTGCTTTCCTCGCCTTTTCTTCTGTATGTTTGGAATGTCAAGGGCTTTTCTGTAAAACTGAGTGTAAATGTATATAGATATAACATGTGGCTTGGGGGTTTAGACAGCCCTCCCAAAAACTTTGATAGAAGAAATTCTGGTGCCTACGCACGAGGGAGCGGGCGCTGGTACTCGAACTCGAGACCTCACGGCAGAGAGGTATCAACACCTCCTAGCCATCCGGGTTGTGCCTCGGTCCTCTAAATGTATAGATATGATTTGAATTACTATGTTTTTCTTTGTGAAGGAGAAAAGGTCCCAAGGACCTGGAATCTGCATTACTTCGACGGTGGGTGAACAACTGCGAACAGGACCTCGCGAGAATTGGAAATTACAACAACGTTTGAACTTTTTACACCGAGCAACCTAAAAAGGATCGCAAAACGCGAATGGGTCCTTAAAGTTCGCCAACCACAAACAACCTCCATGCGCTGCTCCCGTCGGGGACACGGCCACTTCGGAGAGAACGAGCGCGAGATGCCGCACCGAAGCTCGGAAGATCCTCCACTGGTGGAAGAGAACAAACCCGAGAAGTGGACGCTCTCGAGCACAGCGGGGCCAATTCTCTGGCCGATAATAGCATAGGACAAACAACGCTGTCGCTGAGGTGCCGCCGCATGGGACGCGGACTCCCGGAGCTCGATCCCAACACCGTCGTCAGCCAAGACCAGCATTAAAGTTGTCAACTTCATTTCCCTCGCCACCAAGGCCGACCAAGAGGGAGGGCGTAGCTTCGAGACAACAGAGGGAGAGATAGCGACGCTTATTGCATGGGCTCGTGCCCACAGCTCCGCGTCGCCCACCATCCTTAGAAGCACCACGAACAAGCTCGACATCGCCTGCCATGCGTCGTGCCAAGACGCCTTATTATTGGAGATCCATAAGCCGAACTCCTCCTCTCATGACTACTCCTTCAGCGCAGCGCAGTGGACACAAGCAACCACCCCTCCCCCCCACCACCACACACCCACCCACCCACACACACACACACACACACACACACTGCGAACAGGACCTCGCGAGAATTGGAAATTACAACAACGTTTGAACTTTTTACACCGAGCAACCTAAAAAGGATCGCAAAACGCGAATGGGTCCTTAAAGTTCGCCAACCACAAACAACCTCCATGCCCTGCTCCCGTCGGGGACACGGCCACTTCAGAGAGAACGAGCGCGAGATGCCGCACCGAGGCTCGGAAGATCCTCCACTGGTGGAAGAGAACAAACCCAAGAAGTGGACACTCTCGAGCACAGCGGGGCCAATCCTCTGTCCGATAATAGCATAGGACAAACAACGCAGTCGTTGAGGTGCCGCCGCATGGGACGCGGACTCCCGGAGCTCGATCCCAACACCGTCGTCAGCCAAAACCAGCAGCAAAGTTGTCAACTTCATCTCCCTCGCCACCAAGGCCGACCAAGAGGGAGGGCGTAGCTTCGAGACAACAGAGGGAGAGATAGCGGCGCTTATTGCATGGGCTCGTGCCCACAGCTCCTCGTCGCCCACCATCCTTAGAAGCACCACGAACAAGCTCGACATCGCCTGCCATGCGTCGTGCCAAGACGCCTTATTATTGGAGATCCATACGCCGAACTCCTCCTCTCATGACTACTCCTTCAGCGCAGCGCAGTGGACACAAAGCAACCACCCCTCCCCCCCCCCCCCCCCCCACCACACACCCACCCACACACACACACATTGCGAACAGGACCTCGCGAGAATTGGAAATTACAACAACGTTTCAACTTTTTACACCGAGCAACCTAAAAAGGATCGCAAAACGCGAATGGGTCCTTAAAGTTCGCCAACCACAAACAACCTCCATGCGCTGCTCCCGTCGGGACACGGCCATGTAACAGCCCAAAGTTTGTGAACCTCAAAAACCCGAGTAAATTTTTCACTTTTGCATTTCATTCATGCATCATGACATTACTTGTTCAAGTGCTCAAGTTGAAACAACGATTTGGAGAACAAAGTAAAACAAAAAGGGAAACAAAAGCAATAATGGATTTTAAACAACTTCAACTCTAATGAGTTGTTGGTGACAAAACCAACCCAACTAGACTTCCATATTTGCCAAGGAAGTTCCTAGAGTGCAAAACAATATTTTTTTCAATTGCTCTAAATTTCCAAAGGAGAAATCTTTTTGAATTTAGCAAAATGCCCTATTTTAATCCCTATGAACAAATGATGTCCAAACTATTTTAGTTTGAGACGCCAAAATTGGGGAGCCTCCCCAAATTTTTACATAATTTTTGGAAGTGTTTAAATGCCTCAAATAATTCAAACACTGTGCTGGGTATTTTAATTCAGTGCTGAAAAGGACCTCTTGGAAAATAAATAAATAAATGCAGCCAGGGGCTTCTTTGCAAAATCATCGTCTCCTTCGCTGTAGCGACCGAGCGAGCTGTGCTCGCGCCGCACCACCGACGCGCCGCGCCCGGCCCCTTCGCTGCCTCCCATGCAAGGAGAGCAAGCAAACGAGCCCCACCTGCTCACCCCACCTCAGTCCCCGATCTTTTCCTCTCCTTCCTCTAGCTCTCTTGCTCTCACCATGGCCATGACCGAACCCGCCATTGCCGTGTTCGTTGCCGTCGTTTGAGCGCCCGAGGGGCAAATCGGAGCACACCACGACGTCCGCCTCATCGCCCTCTCCACCTCCGCGGAACGAATCGGAGCAAGGCAAGCGTAATCCCCCTCTGAGCATGTCTTATCCTATTTTCCGCAAATATTTTCTCCACTATAATATTGCATGCGGTTCCAAATGTCAATTTTGTTGGATTAGAGTATCCTATAGTTGCATTAAGTTTCCGATGCCAATACCTGTTTCCCTCCTATTATCCATAGGTTTGTATTGTTGGCCTGAGATACTTAACTATGCTAGTTGTTGCTTAGCCATGCTTAGTTAAATGCCTAGTTGTATGGATGGTTCATGTTGGAAACAGGTGATGAGATGAATGGATGATGGTGGAGAAATTGTGGAGACAGGTAATAAAATGCTTAAAGGTGGGGATGAGAGGCCACTTTGGTATGGTGGTGTTTTGTCTCACTCTCGCCGCCTAGGTGCGAGTTCTTTACCTCTTGAACCAAGAATGAGCGCGCTTCCTTTCGGTGGGGTATATGGAGCCCTCGTCGACCGACTAACTTGTGCGGGGCTAGCCAGGGTCCTCTAGTTTGAGCTTCCATTTGCGCGTGCGTTGAGATGGTGGCCAAGACAGAAATGAGGATGGTGGTGTTAGGAAAATGAGTGGCCACGGGGCAGGGTGTTGGAGGCACTGAACCTGTCCCGTCCTCACTGATGATCCTGGGTTAGTCTCAAGCAAGGTAAAGGTTGTAACCGTTCCCACTCAGCCGGCTTTCCCCGGAAGAGAGCTAAGCGTAGGCAATGAGCCGGGCGGTACCGAAGGTAAACACAGTGCACCCCTGCAGGGTTAAATCTTTTCGAAAAGCCGTGTCCACGGTTACGGACAACTTGGGAAAGGACGATAAGACATAGAATAACTTGAACGGAATGATTAAAAACTGGTACTAAAGGTACCCTCAAGAATGCAAGGTTGACTTCCTCGAGGGTGATTCGGGGAGGTGCCTTTGTAGAACAGGTACATGATGATGGTGGTTGATGATGAGAAAGGTGATCAAAGAAAAGAGTTACTTCTTACCTCTTTTAAAAATTCTGATTAGTCGATGCCATGGAGTTATGTTTTCATAAATAAAATCAGCTTTATGCAAAACAGCCATAAAACTTTGAAAGCCTCATCGAGCTAAAGCTCTATATTTAATCTTGCGAGTTCGTCGAACTCAACGTCGTTTGTTTTGTTTCAGAGGAGGACTTCACCGACCTCGAAGGTGGGTTCTTTGTGGACGTCGACGAGTAGTCTGGGGTTCCCAGGTGGCAGCTTGGGACATCCCGGAACAGCTGGCGCTTGATGTTTATCTGTAGGCCTCTTAGGCCATAATTTGGATCTTGTTGTTTAGAACAACTAATTCGCTTCCGCATGTTGTAATGTTGGGTCTGTGACCTCTGGTTGTAATTTGCTATCTTTCTCTATTATAAGAGTTGAACTATAATGATTTGTGTCGTAGAGTCTGTGATGTGCCAGTTGTTCCACAAGTCTTGATCTCTCTATTATGCATTGATAGTTGTGCCTGTGTTAAGGCATCAATCGGGGTGTTGCGTTGCCGATGATCATTCCGAGCAACGCCTGCCAAAGGTTTTGGCCGGGGATTGGTAAACCCGTAACCTCCGGTTGTATCGCTTAACCGGTGACACACAGCATCACTGTATAGCAGTCGGGTCGGGGCGCCACAAGTTGGTATCAGAGCAGTACTGCCTGTAGGAAACCCTTCTACTGGTCGACGTTGAGTCTAGTGTTTGTGAAAATATTTTTAACCTAAAAATGAGTTGTGAAAACCATCTTAGGATTCTTTTTACTCCTTATCTGGTTACCTCTAATCTCGGAGCAATCTTACCTCGATTTGAGTTAAAGGTTTTACTTCTCATCTGTTACTTCAAAATGATTAGTATCGGGTTGGGTTCTACCTTTAGTGTTATGTGTCCGTTGCTCCCGCTGCGTTGCAATCCCAAATCAACTCAGATGTTTCTACCGAGTCTAATCACTTGTTTCTTGTTGGGTTTTAACCCAAGGACTTGAACAAAGGTCCCGGATTGTGCCAACTAGAGTGTGTTGAATCATATGGTTCTTAACCATTGCATCCCACTAGTAGCACATGATGCTGATCTTTGACCCAAGTTCTATCTTGTTGATTCCTTGTTAGTTGTTACACAATGTATTATCGTCCCTAGTCTGTGTACTTGAGTAGACGCTAATGCTATTGTTCGACCATTCGGAGAAAGATACTAACTGTGTCATTGTCAAATCTCCAGAATGGCTCGAGGAGGCCGCGGTAACCACAACAATGATGAGGATGATCTGCCGCCACCACCCTCGATGGCTCAGGTCTTGATGGCCATTGAGGAGAACCGTGGGCGCAATGAGCGTTGCTTGAGCAGTTGGTGCAGCAGAATGCACAGAGGAATGGCTGCAACACTCTCACTGAGTTCCTGCGCTCGCAGCCACCCACCTTTGCTGATGCTAAGGAGCCACTGGAAGCTGATGATTGGCTTCGTGCTTGGAGCGCAAGTTCTCCGCGCTGCATGTCCCAGTGGCGAGCAAGTCAACTTTGCCACCTACCTCTTGGTTGGTGCGCTGGCTGTTGGTGGGAAAGCCATGTGGCTTGTTTCCAGCCAACCATGTCTTCACTTGGGCTGATTTCCGCACTGCCTTCCGTGCGGCTACATTCCCAGCCGATCATGGATTTGAAGAGGAGGGAGTTCCTGGATTTGCAACAGGGACGTATGGACCTCCGCACTTATGGTTGTGAGTTCAACCATCTCTCTCGTTACGCCCCAAGGGACGTGACCACTGATGCTGACAAGCAAGAGCTGTTCCGCAAGGGTCTTCGCCGCAGCTCCGCTATGAGTTGTTGCCCTTCAGGTTCCAGACCTACCAGGAGCTGTTCAACCAGGCTCTTACTCTTGAGCAGGAAGAAAGGAACTTGAGGCTTCCAAGAGGCCCGCACACGGGGACCACCAGAGTTCCTCGGGTTCTGAGAGCAAGAAGCGCAGGGTGTTTGTTCCCTACAGCGCTGTGCCGCGTGCTCCATTCATGCCGAGGCCGCGGGATACAGGCCACCACCTCCGCGCCCCACTACTTCGACACTTGGGGTAGCGGAGTGGGTACCGTCCTATGCTACCTGCTCCACCTGGACTCACTGCTACACCTGTGGCCAGGCTGGCCACTACTCCAGGGAGTGCCCCCAGAAGGCACCTATCACGGGAACTCCTGCACGAGCCCCTGCCACTCCAGCTGGCAAGGCTGGACCTATTGTGCGTGGTCGCCTGAACCACGTCTCTGCTGAAGAAGCTGAAGAGGACCCCGGCGTTCTCATGGGTGAGTTACGAATCAACCAATCAGCTACAGTTTTGTTTGACTCTGGAGCATCGCATTCATTCATATCCATAGCTTTTGCAAAAGACCACAAAATACCGTTTGAGAAAATGAGCGTCCCTTGGTGATCTCCACTCCTGGCTCCAAATGGCAAACCGATGGGGTTACTCCTGAAGTCCAGATTACTATCGGTTACTACTCTTTTCCTTTCGCTTTGGTAGCTCTGAGGTCAAGTGGCATTGATGTCATACTGGGCATGAACTGGCTAGCCAAATACCGGGCTAATCTCGACTGTGCTGCCAAGACCATCACCGTGACCACTTCTTCCGGCGACAGTGTTAAGTATTGGTCTGCACTATCAAGACCTCCATGTTCATCATACCCAACTCACCCGAGATCCTCCTTTGCTTTATGGAAGGCGAATCCCCTCCTGAAATCCAGGACATACACGTGGTGTGTGACTTCCCGGATGTGTTCCCGGAAGAATTGCCTGGCATGCCTCCTGACCGAAGTGTGGAGTTTGTCATAGATCTACTTCCCGGTACTGCTCCATTTCCAAGAAGCCCTACCGTATGCCGGTGGAAGAGTTGGCTCTGTTGAAAGAGCAAATTGATCAGCTGTTAGCGAAGGATTTCATCCAGCCTAGCAGTTCACCTTGGGGTTGTCCGGTACTCTTTGTCAAGAAGAGGGATTCTACCGTGCCTCGTCTAGTCTCTGACTATCGACCGTTGAATGCGGTGACAATCAAGAACAAGTATCCTATTCCTCGCATCAATGATCTGTTGGATCAGTTAGCTGGTGCAACGGTATTCTCCAAGATGGATCTGAGGTCAGGCTACCATCAGATCAAATCAGAAAGGAGGATATCCAAAGACGGCATTTGTTACTCGTATGGCTCATATGAGTATACCGTCATGTCCTTTGGTCTCACAATGCTCCAGCTACTTTCATGAGGCTCATGAACTCCATCTTCATGGATTATCTCGACAAGTTTGTCGTCATTTACATTGATGACATCCTCGTTATTCCAAAACCGATGAAGAGCATGCCGAACATCTTCGGTTGGTTCTGACACGACTTCGAGAACACCGCCTCTATGCCAAGTTCTCCAAGTGTGAGTTTGGTTGGATAATCTTGTCTTCCTTGGTCATGTGATATCCGCTAATGGTGTGGCTGTCATTCCCGACAAGATTCAGTCCATTTTGGATTGGAAAACTCCAATGTCAGTCAAGGACATTCGTAGCTTTCTCGGATTGGCAGGTTACTACCGCCGATTCATCGAAGGTTTCTCCAAGATAGCCAAGGCCTGACTGACCTTCTCAAGAAGGATAAAAAGTTCGTATGGACGGCCGAAGCTGAAGAGAGCTTCAAAACACTGAAAGCCAAACTCACGTCCGCTCCTGTGCTTGTCCTGCCGGACACAAGCAAGGATTTCGTCGTCTTCTGTGACGCCTCTCTGCAAGGCTTGGGCTGTGTGCTAATGCAAGATGGCCATGTGGTGGCATATGCTTCTCGCCAACTTAAGCCGCATGAGCACAACTACCCAACTCATGATCTAGAACTTGCCGCTGTGGTCTATGCTTTGAAGCAATGGAGACCATACCTGTTTGGTAACCGTTGCGAGATCTTCTCGGATCACAAGAGTCTGAAGTACCTCTTCACCCAGCCGGATTTAAATCTCAGGCAAAGGCGTTGGTTGGAGTTAATCAAGGACTATGATGTGAGTCTGAACTATCAACCCGGCAAAGCAAACGTCGTGGCTGACGCGCTAAGTCGGAAGTCCTATTGCAACAATCTGATGATTGAAAAGGCCCAACCTGCCTTCATGAAGAGTTCTCCCGTTTGAACCTGGAAATTGTTCCCTCTGGCTACCTTGCAAATCTGGAGATCAAAGCTACTCTTGTAGACCAGATTAAGGATGCTCAGAAGCTGGATGAGGGTATCCTGAAATCAAGAAGAACATTGCTAGCGGAAGGCCAAATGTTTCTCGGAAGATGAATCCGGAGTTGTTTATTTTGGTGACCGCTTGGTAGTGCCAAAGAACCGAATTTGAGGGAGCTCATCCTACAAGAAGCTCATGAATCACCTCTCTCTATTCATCCCGGTAGTACCAAAATGTACCAAGACCTTCGACCACAATTCTGGTGGACTCGGATGAAACGAGAAATTGCCAAGTATGTTGCTGAATGCGACACCTGTCGACGGGTAAAGGCTGAACATCAAAGGCCTGCCGGCACTCTGCCCTATTGCAGTCCCCGAGTGGAAATGGGATGAAATTGGTATGGACTTCATCACCGGGTTTCCCCGATCTCAAAAGGGCAACAATGCAATCTGGGTAATCATTGATCGTCTTCCAAGGTTGCTCACTTCCTACCAGTCCGTGATGATATACGGGCAAGTCAACTTGCTGACTTATATATGGCTCGTATTGTTCCATTGCATGGGGTCCCTCTGAGGATCATATCGGACCGTGGAAGTATCTTTGTATCCAAGTTTTGGCAGAGTTTCCAAACTGCTATGGGGTCCCGTCTCAACTTCAGTACCGCCTACCATCCTCAAACTGATGGTCAGACCGAAAGAGTGAACCAAGTGTTGGAAGACATGCTTAGGGCATGTGTAATCTCTTTTGGCAAGGGTTGGGAAAAGTATCTCCCTTTCGCGGAGTTCTCCTACAACAATAGCTATCAAGCTAGTCTGGGCATGGCTCCATTCGAGGTTCTCTATGGAAGAAAATGCCGCACTCCTCTAAATTGGTCCGAGACCGGAGAGAGAGCACTCTTTGGTCCGGATGTGATCAATGAAGCTGAGGAGAAGGTTAGAATCATAAGAGAGAATCTGAAGATTGCTCAGTCTAGGCAGAAGAGCTACTATGATAAGCACCATCAGGAAATTCACTATGAAATTGGTGATAAAGCTTATCTCCGCGTCTCTCCCCTTCGTGGCGTTCGCCGCTTCGGATCAAAGGGAAATTGGCCCTCGCTATGTTGTCCCTTTCACCGTTCTGGCCAAGCGAGGAGATCTTTCTTATAATTGGAGTTACCGGTCTAACTTCCCAAATGTGCATGATGTGTTTCATGTATCCCAACTTCGCCGGTGTTTTAAAGATCCTATCCATGGAGTCAATCATGAAGAGCTAGATCTCCAGGAAGATCTCACTTATCGCGAGCATCCTATCCATGTCTGGATGAAGCCGAAAGAAAGACCCGTAACAAGACTACCAAGTTCCTCAAAGTTCAATGGTCTCACCATTCCGAGGAAGAAGCAACTTGGGAAAGAGAGTCTAGTCTTCGTGAGGAGTATCCCGACTTCTTTCTGCAATCTTAGAATCTCGGGACGAGATTCCTGAAAGGGGGGTAGAATTGTAACAGCCCAAAGTTTGTGAACCTCAAAAACCCGAGTAAAATTTTCACTTTTGCATTTCATTCATGCATCATGACATTACTTGTTCAAGTGCTCAAGTTGAAACAAGGATTTGGAGAACAAAGTAATACAAAAGGGAAACAAAAGCAATAATGGATTTTAAACAACTTCAACTCTAATGAGTTGTTGGTGACAAAACCAACTCAACTAGATTTCCATATTTGCCAAGGAAGTCCTAGAGTGCAAAACAATATTTTTTCAATTGCTCTAAATTTCCAAAGGAGAAATCTTTTTGAATTTAGCAAAATGCCCTATTTTAATCCCTATGAACAAATGATGTCCAAAATTTTAGTTTGAGACACCAAAATTTGGGGAGCCTCCCCAAATTTTTACATAATTTTCGAAAGTGTTTAAATGCCTCAAATAATTCAAACACCGTGCTGGGTATTTTAATTCAGTGCTGAAACGGACCTCTTGGTAAATAAATAAATGCAGCCAGGGCTTCTTTGCAAAATCGTCGTCTCCTTCGCTGTAGCGACCGAGCGAGCTGTGCTCGCGCCGCACCACCGATGCGCCGCGCCCGGCCCCTTCGCTGCCTCCCCTGCAAGGAGAGCAAGCAAACGAGCCCCACCTGCTCACCCCACCTCAGTCCCCGATCTTTTCCTCTCCTTCCTCTCCTTCCTCTAGCTCTCTTGCTCTCACCATGGCCATGACCGAGCCCGCCATTGTCGTGTTCGTCGCCGTCGTTTGAGCGCCCGAGGGGCAAATCGGAGCACACCACGACGTCCGCCTCGTCGCCCTCTCCACCTCCGCCGAACGAATCGACCCGGGACGCCGCCGTTTCGCCGCTCCATTGCCGTTTTCCCGCGCGCTGTTCGAGCGCTGCCGCCGACGAATACGCCGCCGCCGACCTCCCTCCGCCGTCTCCGACCTCTCCGTCGCCTCGAAGGTGAGCACGTCGTCCCGTTGGACCTCCCCATGCCCTCCCCTCGCTCTCACCTCGCCGTAGCACCATAGTCATCGCTCCCCGTCACCGTAGATCGACGAGCTCGCATGCCCGGTCGTGGAGACGGCCTGGACCGGGCTGCAGACCGATCGCCTCGGGCCCATTACCGGCCTTTTTGCCGGCCCAAACCGGCCGGGAGGCCGGACGTCTCTGTCGCATGGCCGGCCTTTGAACCGGCCCAAGCCGGGCTGAGTGCCGGTCTCCTCTGTAACCAGGCCGGCCTGCTAACCGGCCCAAACCGGACTGGAGGCCGGTTTAGCTTTTTCTTTTACTGTTTTTTTTCTCGCGGTTCCTTTTTCCATTCCCTCCCTTTTCGCGCATGCGTCCCGCTGCTCCCTCGCGCCCTTAGGACATCGAACCCCGATGAATCACATGTTCCATCCCTCCCTCTCGAATCCGAGTGATTAAAGTTATTGATGTTTAAAAGAACTTATTAAAAGGATATATTTAAAAGAGGAAAGTTTATAAAAGTAATAACTTTTTATCGGAACATCAGAAAAATGTGTTCGATATACCAAAATGTCCGGAAAATTGTGAACTAACCGTTAAAATACATATCATGCATATTTGAGCACCATTAAAGGACTGCACTTGTTACAAGTTAGTAGAATCATTAAGTTTTACTATGGGGTTTATCCCAAATAATGTAATAAATATAACGGGAACCCCATTTAACTTGTTGATCATGTCCAATGCTTTTAGGATGCATTTAAAATGTCATGCCATCATGTGTTTGCGCATTGCATTTGTTAAAGCATGTGTGGTGATTGATTGCTCCTTCCCATGTGTTATGCTTTAATAGATCAAGCAGCCGGGGTTACGCCACAATACCCCGACGATCCGTACTACCCGCACGTTGAGCAAGGCAAGCGTAATCCCCCCTCTGAGCATGTCTTACCCTATTTTCCGCAAATATTTTCTCCACTATAATATTGCATGCGGTTCCAAATGTCAATTTTGTTGGATTAGAGTATCCTATAGTTGCATTAAGTTTCCGATGCCAATACTTGTTTCCCTCCTATTATCCATAGGTTTGTAATGTTGGCCTGAGATACTTAACTATGCTAGGTTGTTGCTTAGCCATGCTTAGTTAAATGCCTAGTTGTACGATGGATGGTTCATGTTGGAAACAGGTGATGAGATGAATGGATGATGGTGGAGAAATTGTGGAGACAGGTAATAAAATGCTTAAAGGTGGGGATGAGAGGCCACTTTGGTATGGTGGTGTTTTGTCTCACTCTCGCCGCCTAGGTGCGAGTTCTTTACCTCTTGAACCAAGAATGAGCGCGCTTCCTTTCGTGGGGTATATGGAGCCCTCGTCGACCGACTAACTTGTGCGGGGTAGCCAGGGTCCTTTAGTTTGAGCTTCCATTTGCGCGTGCGTTGAGATGGTGGCAAAGACAGAAATGAGGATGGTGGTGTTTAGGAAAATGAGTGGCCACGGGGCAGGGTGTTGGAGGCACTGAACCTGTCCCGTTCTCACTGATGATCCTGGATTAGTCTCAAGCAAGCTAAAGGTTGTAACCGTTCCCACTCAGCCAGCTTTCCCCGGAAGAGAGCTAAGCGTAGGCAATGGGCCGGGCGGTACCGAAGGTAAACACAGTGCACCCCTGCAGGGTTAAATCTTTTCGAAAAGCCGTGTCCACGGTTACGGACAACTTAGGAAAGGACGATAAGACCATAGAATAACTTGAACGGAATGATTAAAAACTGGGTACTAAAGGTACCACTCAAGAATGCAAGGTTGACTTCCTCGAGGGTGATTCGGGGAGGTGCCTTTGTAGAACAGGTTCAATGATGATGGTGGTTGATGATGAGAAAGGTGATCAAGAGAAAAAAGTTACTTCTTACCTCTTTTAAAAATATTCTGATTAGTCGATGCCATGGAGTTATGTTTTCATAAATAAAATCAGCTTTATGCAAAACAGACATAAAACTTTGAAAGCCTCATCGAGATAAAGCTGTATATTTAATCTTGCGAGTTCGTCGAACTCAACGTCGTTTGTTTTGTTTCAGAGGAGGACTTCACCGACCTCGAAGGTGGGTTCTTTGTGGACGTCGACGAGTAGTCTGGGGTTACCAGGTGGCAGCTTGGGACATCTCGGGACAGGTGGCGCTTGAATGTTTATCTGTAGGCCTCTTAGGCCATAATTTGGATCTTGTTGCTTAGAACAACCTAATTCGCTTCCGCATGTTGTAATGTGGGGTCTGTGACCTCTGGTTGTAATTTGATATCTTTCTCTATTATAAGAGTTGAACTATAATGATTTGTGTCGTAGAGTCTGTGATGTGCCAGTTGTTTCACAAGTCTTGATCTCTCTATTATGCATTGATAGTTGTGCCTGTGTTAAGGCATCAATCGGGGTGTCGCGTTGCCGATGATCAATTCCGAGCAACGCATGCCAAAGGTTTTGGCCGGGGATTGGTAAACTCGTAACCTCCGGTTGTATCGCTTAACCGGTGACACACAACATCACTGTATAGCAGTCGGGTCGGGGCGCCACAGGCCACTTCGGAGAGAACGAGCACGAGATGCCGCACCGAGGCTCGGAAGATCCTCCACTGGTGGAAGAGAACAAACCCGAGAAGTGGACGCTCTCGAGCATAGCGGGGCCAATCCTCTGGCCGATAATAGCATAGGACAAACAACGCTGTCGCTGAGGTGCCGCCGCATGGGACGCGGACTCCCGGAGCTCGATCCCAACACCGTCGTCAGCCAAGACCAGCAGCAAAGTTGTCAACTTCATCTCCCTCGCCACCAAGGCCGACCAAGAGGGAGGGCGTAGCTTCGAGACAACAGAGGGAGAGATAGCGGCGCTTATTGCATGGGCTCGTGCCCACAGCTCCTCGTCGCCCACCATCCTTAGAAGCACCACGAACAAGCTCGACATCGCCTGCCATGCGTCGTGCCAAGACGCCTTATTATTGGAGATCCATAAGCCGAACTCCTCCTCTCATGATTACTCCTTCAGCGCAGCGCAGTGGACACAAGCAACCACCCCTCCCCCCCCCCCCCCCCCCACACCACCCACCCACCCACCCACCCACACACACACCCTAACATATGGTGCTTCCTAGCTTTTCTCTGGTACTTCATAACGCGTACGTCTCCTTCCCTCTAAGTGTAAACCCCTCTCCCATACTCCTTCCGACCACTTCTTCCTTCCAGCCCAACGCTCGACCTTGCAAGTGGCAAGGTCTAGGGGCAGCCTTGCAAGTTAACCACTAAAACTTACATTATTTACTAAGTTGGACTAAACTACGGTACAAAAATATATAATTTTGAACATGCAACTTGCAGTTATATAACCCCTACTCGGTGGAGGATGGCGTTTTGTAGGCCGAGCTATATGTATCTCGGTTTTAAAAAACATTGAATCCACATTTTTTGTTTCACAAAATTTGAGAAAAAATTCTAGATGTAGATAAAGTTGAGATCTACCACTACGTAAAGTTTCAAGTCAAAATTCGTATGATACTGTGCTACAAAAAAAATGAAAAATCTAGCAAAAATTCAAATTTTCAGATTGTGTATTGTTCTGTTCCAGATCTGTGCATTTATATTTTTTGCTCAGCCCAAAATACAAAGTTTTTTAATTAAAACTTTGCACAAATGTAGATCTCAATATTATCTACACGTAGGAATTTTTGGAGAATTTTTTGAAACGAACAAATGCAGATTCTAAAAAATAGGAGAACCGAGCTGCATGTAGCTTGGCTTCCGTTTGGAGTTTCGCTACTCGGTGTCATGATCTTGTGCGAAAAAATTCCATTTGGAGTTGTCATGTGCTGGTAAGAAGATGAACGGGCACTTACTGCCATGACGACTACACTTTGTACCAAGATTCCTGTCCAAGAATGACACGGGTTGAAACGAATAAGTCACCGGGACGGAACATACCCTGATTCCCTCTCAAATCACGTCAAGCACGACGCGAATTATTCGTACAGGTATTTTTTTTTGAGTTTATACCGGTATATAAAGATTGAAGATTATTTCTTACCTAATTAATCAAATGAGGCACGTGAAGTGACCACCTACTTATTAATCCTCCAACTCGACCCACCATGGCCCAGCAGCTCCACGTACACCAACGTTTGATTTATTTTTAGATTTTTTCTAGTTAAGTAAATATTGTAATAAAGCAGCTAGCTGCATGCTCTCGATGAAAAGGCAGATGCTTTTTTACTGCCGGAAAGCAGAGCAAAGGAAGCAAAGTGGCCGCGAATGATTGAGGACGACGATCAAGCTGGTGTAGTAAGAAAAAAGAAAAGTAAAAACAAGGCAGCTAAAGTTTTTGATCCCCGGCCGCAGTCATGTCCTGCTCATCATACTCAAACACCACGTCGCCGGCTGGGGATATCTATGGGTTAAAAAGAAGATGAAAAAAATAAATATATATGGGTAAAAAAGAAGGCCGAGTAAAAACAAGTCATGAAGCTCATCATACTCAAACACCACCTTGCGATCCCGCCCCTCATCAAAATACAGTAGTAATTAAAGGAGTAGATATGATTTGCCATGCTTCCATGCATCCAAAACAAACAGAAAAATGGATTGCACGCACGCACGCAGAGAAAAATGAATGCAGATTTTGTTTTGTTGCCATGGCGTCTGAGCAGGGAGGGATCGGTGGGCTGCAAGAGGATCTGTATGTGCTCGTTCAACTTTGATGTGAAGATTATCATGGAGATAATCTAGTGTTTTTAGTTATGTTACCTTGTCGACAAGTTCTATTTTTTATACTTTGTTGACAACTTCTAGTTTTGGTACTTTGTGGAGATGTTTAGTTATTATAATATTGTTGTAAATGCTGCCATGGCAGCAAAAATTAGCCAAGCTCGCTTTCCGCCAGTGAGACAAAGTAAGCGCATGCTGACAATTGTCAGTTCCGTTGTTCTTTTATCGCTCTCCGTTAGTTTATGAAGAGTGTCTGAGTGTGATGCCACGAGTGCGGTGATTTGGAGGATGAGCTCCACGGAGCTCGTCATTTTGAAAAATTCAAAAATCATATTTCTTAGTTTCGAAAAATGAGAAAAAACCCTAGAAGTAGAACATGATTATTTCTACCAGTGTGCAAAATATCAATATGAAATGTTACGTATTTTGGTCTGTGTAAAAATGACAAACTTCTGGATCTGAAATATGAATAGTGCAAAATTAAAAAAATTCCATGTTTGTCAAAATTTGTCAATTATGTGTAGGCCGGAATACAAACTATTTCGGGTTAAAAATTTGCAGAATCATAGAATAAGCCATTTTCAACATATAGGATTTCTTTGAAAAAAATGAAACTTTAAAATGTCTATTTTTTTTAAAAAAAAAGGGCTCAATGGAGCCCGTACTCCAAAAGCATTTTCTGGTGATGCCATACATTGTTTGGTCTTGCCCAACTGGTAGTGTGAGAAGGAGCACGACTTGGTATTATGCATATGCAGTATAAAAAAGAGGCAAACTGTTTTAACCGGCTAGGTGTAGTCATTTACTAGAGATGTCATGAAAAATACCTGAAACAATTCCACAACATATATATATACCATGTCAAAAAAAATCAAATATAAGTTTGCTCAATAAAACAAAGACGCAAATACAAAGTTCCATGCGGACAGAATCCACTATCATGATTTTTTTCTCTATTCGTAAATTGGATTTGTAGATGTTTAGGAACTGTGCCAATGTTGTTTATCTTCAGTTTTTTCTCTCAAGAAATCAGTGGGTGCTAAGTTGGACCATACTACACTAGTACGTTAACACGCCAAATCGGAAAAAGAGATGGTAACTTCTTTTGCATATTAAGGGTTGCTCAACGGCTACTAAAATTCAAACAGAAAATCTGCATTCCAAATGTTCGTCCTGGTCTTAGGAACCAAATGACAAGACACCATCCAAAGGAGGAATGAGCACGGGACATCGGGAGGAGGAATGAGCACCGGGAGATGAATGAAAGCGAGTGATGAGCAATGGGAGGAAGATGATGAAGAACAAGGCGCCATTGACCGACGACTGCCACCACCGTAGTTTAACTAATTATTACTGGACATGTAATATCATGGCCACCTGGCTTAGGTAGAAGATATATAGGGCCACCACGACCCAACTTGGCGGTTGTGGTGATGGATACATACAAGATATGGTGAAACTTGAGCGATGGAGAAGCGGGAGACATGCCCAAAAGGCGAGAGGGGAGGATGCATGTGTGGCGACGAGAGTAGAAATAAGTCGGTTAAGGGAACAGACACGACGGAATTCAACGCGGCTGATCGATCGTAACGTACGGCCCTACTGCATGCAGCTCCTCCGCGCAACGTACACGGCAAGCTGCAGACTAATTCCAACGCACGCACCACACAACGCACACGGCCGTGACAACTGCAACCGACCTGGAGTAGATCCCAATCTGGGTTTTAGATCTTTGTAATGATCGAGCTGGTTAATTTGCATCACACACTTCATCCAGATGATCCATCTGTCGAGATAGCACTAATCTGAAATTTGAGATATAATGTGTGATTTTTTCTATGCTTCCACTAATCTGAAATTTCTAATATTGGGAAGCAGCGGATCGGCAGTTCCTTCTCTGGTCTTGGGGCATCCCGACCATCGTTGGCTAGCGATGTAGGTGCAGGGGTGCCTTTGCTAGGCCGACCAGGCTACACTCCAGCGCAGCAGCGTATCGAAATCTTGCTTCCGCTGCTCCTGGCCACCGTACGCCTAAGGTGATTGCAAATGTCCTAGGTCCTAATTTCTTCCACAAACGGTCTGTAATGCAGTGTTTTCAGGATATGTATGCTTCCTTTTATAAATTGTTGATTATGCACAAGTGGCGAGAACCAGTAGTGTACATAAATTTGTAAATTATGTGCTTCTACCTAGCTCTCGTTCGGCTGCATCAACGTCAGTTTGATGCTTCTGTTAGGACATGCTTCACAATTTATATACATTTTCTCAGTAATAAGTTTGATGCTTCCGTTCGATCATGCTTCTACATACCTCTAGTTATGCTACATCACTATAAGAATCATTGATTCCCAGTTTAAGTTTCCTATGTTTCCACTCTAGATGAGTCATGTTTCGATGGAACTAATCAATACTTCTGAATATTCATGCTTCTAAAGTATACTATGTGTTTCTCCGGTCTACATAATTTGCAACAACAGAGCCATGTTTTGTTTACTTTTACTGTAATTGGCAGTACCATGGCGGTGAATTTCCTCTTCAACCATTGCCATTTGTTTCTTCTTTACTTGTTTCATTGTATCGACATTTTGCTTCAGTCAATAGTATGTGCTTCAACCATGGGACAATTTTGCTTATTCTACTGCAGTCATTTTTCTTGCAATTCATTATTTCAAACTCTACCGTTGTGTGCTTCGGTGTCTCGCTGATGTCTCCGTGAAGAGCTTAAAAATGTTTCCTAATTAGTTTTTTATATGCATGCTTCATAGTGGACAAGGACTCTATGTCTCATGTGATCGATGCTATTTTCTTGTCATTTTAAGTATTTACTATTACCCATGCTTCTATTGACACACATATTTGCTTCAGACAAGGGTGCCATGCTTCTATTGCAGACCAGATAATCTCAGTTGAAGCTACCCAACACCGCATGTGTACCTACCAGTGTCTTTTCTATCGCTTGCTTTTCCCACATAGAGGCTATAGAGACAACATGAGTCAGCCGTGACCCCTTTGCTCTCTGTCATGCTCGTCGTGGTCATGACTCATTGCTCGGGAAATTTATGATGTCAGCGTTGTCAGCTAGTCCATGCCACACCATGTTGTAGATAGATCGGGAGCAATGGAAACAAATTTGTAGTCCATGGGAAGCATGTGGTATGTTCATATAAACTAGTATAATGTTGGTGACTCGAACTGAGCAAACATGTATTATGTCGGAAACATGTTATATGAATATGAATGGATGATGTATAACATAGTACTTTATATTTCTATAGATTGAAATAATTTTCAGTTGCTAAGTGAGCAGATTCTCTATTCTAAACCGTTGTATCGATGCAAGTTCATTCCATAAAATAAAATTCAATTAATATGGAAGCAAATGTCAGCAGTATTGAAAGCAAATTTGTTCATATGGAAGCACAGTGCAACACCTCATGTAGCACTAGAAGCTTCTTTTTGATCCATGCAAGGCCTTTTTTTTGTTGCTTAGAGACAAAATATGCTGCTATATTGGAAATACTTTTTGTTAGGTTGAAGCAAATGTTAGTTGAATCTGAAGCAAGCTCTCTAAATTTTGGTAATATTCTTTGCTCGTGTACAAAGACACATAAGTTGGTACATTGGCCAGAAAAAAATATTACATGGGAGCAAATTTGACATGAAGTCGAAGCAAATTTTAACCCTACTGGAAGCAAACATTTTGTTGAACTAGGTAATATGCCCATGCGTTGCAACGGTTAAGAAAAAACATGTGTTGTAGTTATCACTAGGAAGGAAAAATTAGAAATAGGTTGAACGAGATGACAATCATTGCGGTCATACAGCTCATAGTATATGGCGTCGCATGTGAGTTTTCTTGAGCATTACCTCGGCTTCTGAGATGTTCGTTAAGTACTACTATACCGCATGCTTTTTTCATGAAATAAGGATAAGGATATCTTGAGAACAATGTGTGACGAGGTGTACCCTCATCAAATCCCATGGTTAAGGACCTAGGGTTGAGATTATGGGGAGAGAACGTGGTAGTACTGGTAGTTTCATCGGCTGACAAGCACAGGCAAATATTTACCCAGGTTTAGGCCCCTCGGGTGGAGGTAAAGACCCTACTTCCTGCTTGTCTGTTATTGATCGCTGGAGATTATGAGGTTACAAGGTGGCTTCGGCGAGATGACGATCTCGCAAGAGATTTGGTGGTTCGAGTATGGCTTGGTCCTAGATCGGCACCCCTCCCAGCCTTTAAATAGGCTGGGTCTCGGGAGTTTGTAACCGACCTAGTTTACAATAAGGAAAGTCCAAACCGACTACGCCTATGTCTAATCTTGGAGGGTACTCCATCTTCTTGGGCTTCTTGTCTTGGGTTTCGAGCAGGCTCTTCGATATTGGGCCTTAGTCGTTACGTGCACCAGGTACCCTCATGATAGGGTACACGATATGTATACCCATGTCAGTAGCCCCCGAGTACTTGTCTGACTCGAAGAATCGGGCATGGACTCTTTCGTAAGTGCACGTCATATGCTTTATATTCTATATATATAATTTGGAATTCCTGTATAACTAGCACACGTTTGGCTATGTCGGGTATCTCATCGACTGTGGTTTCTGCTTATGACGACCAAGGGATAATAGCTTAGCAGGCCCAGTACACTTGACGGATCGGGACTGGTTAACTACACATTCGGGTAAAACCTTACTAGCTTTCAATCAAACTCGAGTCCCCGGACTCGAATCTGGAACAAACTAGTCAGATTCGACTAGGCCGCTGAGGTCTTACTGAGTCGATCTGCAGTATAACTTTGAATTTTACCCAACGTGTCCGTCGGGATTTTTCATCATGTCTGCTGACACGGAAAGTATAAGGATTGACGTTGCTGGAACGGTCCTTAACCCAGCTCGAAAGTTCGGCGGGTCTTACCTTTGCACTATGCGTGCAGCATCCGAGGTATTTGCGACGGATGCAACTCGGGAATGTTTCGAGTATGTTTTTTGAACTTTGTTGGACGAGTCGTGTCCTTTGTCGACTGATATTTGCTGTTATGCTATCGGGTGCGCGACAGCGCTCCCGATGGGAGTAGCCCCCGAGATTGTGCTTTATTGCTTTGCAATGGAGGATAATCTCAAAAATCCCCTTACTCTGCATATGCTAATCGAAGAAAATTGTGCCGCAATTCTATCGGGTGCACGACAGTGCTCCCGATGGGAGTAGCCCCCGAGATTATGCTGTATTACTTGTAAATGGAGGATAATCTCAATCATTGTCTTGAGCATCTTCAGTCGAAGAATTTTTTGAATACGCTCCCGATGGGAGTAATATGAATTAGTCGAAGGATCGGTCGAGTAACCAATTTTGCCTTAAGAAGATTTTGTCATACCCGAACTAATCAAGGCAATCGAGTGACCAATATGCGTTGGGCATACTCGAACGTATTTTCTGAACAGATGCTTTAATGACGTCAGGGATGACGTTTATTTCGACTGCGATTTCTGACACGCGTGGCATGCGTTATGCTGCGATTGATGGGACATGACACATAGGTGGGCCCATTTGTGCAGAGCTGATCGAAGACGGTGCCGTTTGGACTTGATTTGACTATACGGGCCCACTTTTTCCGCAAGCGTGATGATGGCTCCTCTTTTTACGTGCGTAGTGGACGGAGTGGCCGGCGACGGTTGCTCTCCGCGTTTGCCACGTGTACGGTCGGATTGCGTGCGTAACGCACGATTTGGATCTGAATGGCTGTGATTGCTTTTGACTTGTGGTAAATAGGGGAACGGCGCTGGCATTTGTTTTTTACCTGCCATTTGCTCTGCGCGCCCCCCTGTTCCATCGTCTTCCTTGCGCTCTCTGCCTCCATTGCTCCAGCGCTAGAACTTTGGCGCTCGGCGGGCAACAAGCGCTCTGCCTCGACTGCTGCCGCCGCGCCCGATGCGGCGGCGATGAAGGGGAAGAAGACTGCGGCTGCCGTCGACCTCAAGAAGACCAATAGCGATTGGATGAAATCCACCATGAAGGAGGCACGGCTGGACAAGCTGCGCGAGGAGGGGTTGCTGCCACCTTCGGACCAGCTCTTCGTCCGCGCACCTTCACCCAAGGAGGTACTTCCCGAGCCTCGCGCTAACGAGCGCGTCTGTTTCGCGGAGTTTTTGCCTAGGGGTTTCTCGCTCCCCCTCCATGATTTTGTGCGAGGTTTGCTTTTTGCCTACGGGGTGCAGATCCATGATCTCACCCCGAACGGTATTCTGCACATTGCGTGTTTCATCACGCTGTGCGAGTGTTTTTTGGGAGTTGCTCCAAGTTGGGCATTATGGAAGTCTATCTTCATGGTCGGCCCAACAACCGAGGTGGCCGAACCTATCCAGTCGGAGGCCTGCAGATCCAAGTGCGCAGCGACACCCAATACTTCGCCCTGAAGCCAGTCGACTCGGCGCAGGGGTGGAGGAAGAGGTGGTTCTATGTGCGAGTCGACCAGGATGGGGCCCCAGCATTTTCGACTGCTGGTATAGCAGCGAGGACAAAGGCCTGGGACCATGATCTGTCGACTGAAGAAATGGCGGAAGCAGCGCCTTTGCTGGAGACGATTGGAGGACTGCTCAACAGCATCACGGGTGTGCATCTTATTGCCACTTTTGTGAAGATGCGGGTGTGGCCGCTACGCGCTCGTGCCCACCCAATGTGGGAGTACGAAGGTGCACTCGACGCCACCGCATGAGCAAGGAGGAGCTGTCAGGAGTGAACTGGTGTCACATGTGCGGTCCATCACCAGTACAAAACAAAGCGAGCCCTGCAACGTCGACTGCCCAGTCGATCCTTATGGGGCTGAAAAGCCTTTGCCAGATTAGTGAATCTATCGATTTTATGATCTCTTGCTCTTGTTATTCTGCTATGCATCTTTTGACATTCGACTGTTGTATTTTGTATGCAGGGCCACTCGACTACCTCAACCCTTCCTCCTCTTCCCGAAGATGGCCCAACTTATGAAACAGAGGTGACAGTAGAAGCGAAGGGAGGGGATGAATCGCCTCTACCTTCGGCTACCACTTCACCCACAGAAGAGGTTGAAGAGGAAGGGGTAGAGGAAGCACAGGGCAAGGAGCCTACCGCGACTGAGGATGTTAGCGAGGTTCCTGCTCGCAAGCGCCGTCGGGCAGCCCAAGTTATGTCTTCTTCCACGAGCTCACCCGCGAAGGAATCGGATGTGAGGGATGATGGAAACTCAGGTTCGTCTCCTACGACCACAGCTGCTCCCTTGGACGTGAGTCCTTTGAGCTCGGCTCCTCCTCCTCCTCAGTCGGGTGGGGAGCTACTTTTTGGAGGCCCAAACTTTGACGAGCTCGACACTGAGGATGAAGAAGAGCACAGGTTTGCTCCTTTTTGTACAATTTTTTGTGAGTTGAGTACTGTTTCTTATGTTGTATGCCTTTGGTCACTCGCAGCGCTGAGACTGCGCGACCTCCAACCCCTCCAACCGAGAGAGCTTCGACTCCAGATCAGCCAGAAGCTTCTCCTGTTGCGGCTGAGGTTGTGCAACAGTAGCCACGGCTACTTCCATTGAGGCCGCCAAGATTGCGAGTACGTCGACTCCGCAAATTGGGACTTCTGCTGCCAAGCCTGCGCCTTGGGTTGAACACGTAAGTGTCTTTTGTCGAGTCTTCCTTCTGGGACTATTTGTGTATAGCTTATGTTGGTTTCGTGTCGTGCAGCCCTTTACCTCAACCTGGTGGAATCAGGTAAAGCTTTTGTCCAGGTTGAACAGGAGAGGGATAATCTGCGCACTGTTATGGAGCAGCTCACCCGTAAGTGTGTTGGGTTTCTGTATGTCTTTGCTTTGTCGATTGTGAATGACATCTGGCCATCTATCTCAGGTGACAAGGCGTCTGCTGAGTCCGGGTTAAAGAGCTAGAAGATGCACTCGCCAAGGAGCGCGGGAGTCGAAGAAGGCCTTGGATGATGCCAAGAACTCCGCTGCGCTGCGCGAAAGATTTTGCTGAGCGCTTGGCTAGCCTCACCCGAGACGTGGGCGGTAAGTTGAATTTGCCACTTTTGTCCCCTTCTTTTGGCACTGAAGGTTGTGTAAAAGTTTGTGTTCTGTCTGATTTTGAGGAGCTGTTGGCGCACCGCTAGGTGTAGACCAGTCGAGTGGCGATTTGTCCCTTGACCGCGCTATAGGCGATTTGGACGTCGTCTCCACCCAAGCCAAGGATGCACTCGCCAAGTCTACGAGCACCCTCGGCGCCGTGTTCAAGGACGTGTTCCCTCTAGCCAACCTCCTTCGACTGTGGATGGCTTCGCGACGTCCTGGGCCCGGGAACTTCGACTATGACGAACTTTGCTCGCGCTTTGACGGTACGCGGCTCAGAGACCACCCTCAAACTCCTTTTAGGTCATGGGATAGAGGGTGACTTCAAAGCCGCTCTGTCTGACTTTCCTCGCAAGCCGGGCGGGAAGCTGGTGTCCCTAAAGCATGTGAACGAGCCAGCCGCAAAGTTGGCTGAAACATTTATGGCTACCATGGAGCGCCGGGCAGCAGAGGTCGCCGCCCGTGCGAGTAGGGCTAGGTCGGAGTCGATGTCTGAGAAGTAGGGCAGCGCCTTTTTATGCTTGTAATTAAACTTATGATCATGCGAGTATGCATGTGCTTTTGCTACCTTTGTATGAATATAATTTCCTATTATGATCTGCTTGTAAGGCTGTATGTTGTTGCTCGTCTGAGCTTTGTGACTAGTTTCTCATGAAACTTTTATGATGCTTGGAACAGAAACGGCCAGCCGCCACTTCATCCAGTTCGTCGCGGCATCATGCCCCTACTCGATCTCGAGCTCAGGCGGCAAACGATGCCGCAGTAATACGTTATATGAAGGCTCGACTCGCGAAACAGGAGCAAGAGCTGGCGAGTGCCCGAAGTGAGCTGGAAAGGATGAGGGCAAGGCCTGCTTTACCCACCCAACGGGAGGAGTATGTGCTTGGCGAGATGGAGATCGTGAACAGACAGCTCGAGTGTAAGCATGACTGCCTTGATCTTATGAGTTCACAGCCTTTTTTTTTGTTCACCCAACTTGTGTTGTTGCAGGTTTTGTTCAAGATTTCCAGGCGGAGCAGGCTCGCGTGGATGAGCAGTTGAGCATGGCAACTGACGAACCCACGACTGGCCGTCAGCACTTTCGCTTGGATAGCACCGAGCACGCATACTCGCGACTCTGCAGGATCGGGTGTGGCGGAGCACTATGCTCTTGAGTTATGCAGGTCGGCCTTCAGTCGAATCAACCAGATGCTTTTTCCAGCTGGGCCGCAACCTCAAGGAATCCACGCGTTACTCGAGCTCTTCCGGTCAACAGGTTCCATTCGAGGCTTTATCACCCAGAAGCTTGTGGATGGCGCCAACGCAACCATGGCATATCTCCGAAGTCAACGTCCAAATTTGCAGCTACGTCCACCCGCCTGGATCGTCCTTGTCCCAGTCGAATCTTGACGATACATTCGATCATGCGAGGACATTGGTTGATTGCTATCAGCGCAACTTATGGGCCCTGTTCTTCCAGCAAAGGACGAACCGGAAGATTAGGGTATTTATGTATAGGGAACAGCCCCCGAGTGTAAATTTGCCACTTGTACGTAGTACTTATTTGTTTATGTATGTATGCAGCCCCCGAGTGTATCGAGTGGGGTTTATGAAAATTACTTAATAGACATGAATTACAGCCCCCGAGTGCTCGAGTGGGCTATGAATTTTATGAGAGTTGAAGCTTCAACTTATGCCTGCAGGCTCAGCCCCCGAGTGATTGATTGGGGTTGAGCAACTTTTTCCTTTGTGTTTAGTTTTATGATCCAGCCCCCGAGTATTCGAGTGTGGCTGGAGTATTATGTTTGAAGGAGCGAAAGCTTTTATGTTATGAGGTAGCTCAGCCCCCGAGCATACGGGTGAGGCTAAGTTTGTGCTGATAAGTTATGCGAGTAGTAAGCAGGAAAAGTATGAGGAATTTATTGACTATATTCCATTTATGAATGTTAGGCTGCAGGCCGCCTCATTAAAAACCTTCCAGTCCCCTTAGGTACCCTGGTAAGGAAAAGAGCGCGTCTGAAACCTGCAGCCATCCGACATATGAGCCTATTACATTATGCGACTGAGCAATCTAAGCATAGAAACGGCGCAGCTGCGCAACGTTCCAAGGATTGTGGGAGAGTTCGCCGGTCTTCGCGTGCTTCAGTCTGTATGCTCCACCACCAATGACCTCGGTGATGATGAAGGGTCCTTCCCATGGAGAAGCAAGTTTATGCACCTTCTTTTGCTTCAGTCGAAGTACCAAGTCACCCACCTCGAAGGACCTGGTACGCAGTCGACGGCTGTGATAGTTGCGTAGATCTTGCTGGTAGACAGCTGTGCGTGCTAGCGCCGTGTTGCGTGCTTCTTCGAGCAAGTCGACTGCATCTTCGAGTGCTTCATCTGCATCTTCTTCATTGTATGCTTCGACCCTTGGTGCGTTGAACCTTACGTCTGATGGCAGGATTGCCTCTGCGCCGTAGACCATGAAGAATGGAGTGAATTGCGTTGAGGCGTTGGGTGTTGTGCGTAGGCTCCATAGCACAGACGGGAGCTCTTCTACCCAAGCACCCGCAGCCCTTTTGAGTGGCACCAGGAGGCGCTTCTTGATTCCACTTGTCACAAGCCCATTGGCCTTTTCGACTTGGCCGTTTGATTGCGGGTGCGCCACAGATGCATAATTGAGCGTGATATCTTGCTCTTTGCAGAAGGATTTGAATTCCTCAGCCGTGAAGTTTGTACCGTTGTCAGTGATGATGCTATTTGGCACACCAAAGCGGTATATGATGGATTTTATGAAATTGACTGCTGTAGTGGCAGTCGAACTTGTGATGGGTACTGCTTCAATCCACTTGGTGAACTTGTCGACCGCCACCAGAAGGTGAGTATGCCCTCCATGGGAGGATTTTTTGAGTGGCCCAACCATATCGAGCCCCCACTGGGCGAAGGGCCAGGCCAATGGTATTGTCTTCAACGCCGATGCGGGTGCGTGCGGCTTTGTGGCGAATTTTTGCAGCCGATGCACCTTTTGACTATGTCCTCCGCGTCTTTGAGTGCTGTGGGCCAGTAGAAGCCTGCGCGAAAGGCTTTGGCTACGAGTGATCGACTGCTGGCGTGATGCCCGCAAGTACCTGCATGAATATCACGAAGGATGGCTTGGCCATCTTCAAATGCTATGCAACGCTGGAACATACCTGATATGCTGCGTTTGTAAAGTTCACCGTTGATGACAGTGTATGCTTTAGATCGTCGAGTGACGCGTCTTGACTCTGTGAAGTCTTCGGGTACCTCGCCGCGGAGTATGTATGCGAGGAAGGGTTGAGTCCAAGTTGGCTCGATGAGGAGTACCTCGACTGGTGGGTCCTCTGTGCTAGGTGTTTTGCTCTTGGCTGGTGCGGCTGATGCAGGAGTTGCCCGCTTCTTTTTGATTGATCTGTGCTCGATGCGCTCGAAGAAGACACCAGGTGGCACTGGTGCTTTGGTCGCACCAATGTTGGCTAACTTATCTGCTTCTTCATTGCTCTCACGCCCTATGTGCCGCAACTCGCAGCCTTCGAAGCTGCCCTCCATGATGTTGTACAGGTCACGGTAGGCGATCATGTTATCTGCGATTGCGTCGCAGCCTTCATTGTTTGCTGCACCACCAGATTCGAGTCGCCGTAGATCATCAGTCGAGTGCACCCGAGGGCTTTGGCCATCCTCATGCCATGGATCAGAGCCTCATATTCTGCTTCGTTATTGGATGGGAACTCGAATCCCATTTGCAGGATGTAGCGGAGCTTGTCGCCTTTTGGTGATATGAGGATGACACCTGCGCCTGCGCCTTCGTTTTTCTTCGAGCCATCAAAGTACATAGTCCAGGAATTGGACACATCTGGTGCTCCTGGGAGCTGAGCTTCAATCCACTCGGTGTGGAAGTCGGGTAAAACTTGTGCTTTGATGGCCTTCGGGTAATCATACTTGATGTCTCTTGGTGCTAGCTCGATGAGCCATTTTGCTACTCGCCCAGTTGCATTGGGGTTTGTGAGGATGTCCCCGATCCCTGAAGTGCTGATTACAGTGATCGGGTGCTCGGAGAAGTAATGCGTCAGCTTCCTTGAGGACATGAACACGGCGTAGCCAGCTTCTGATAGTGCGGGTACCGCTGCTTTGATGTGGAGAGCACTTCACTCAAGTAATAGACTGGACGTTGTATGCTTTGGGCGTGTCCCTCCTCTCTGCGTTCGACCACTAGAACAGTGCTCACCACCCTGTTAGTTGCAGAGACATATAGGTATAGTGGCTCGCGTTCCCTTGGTGCTACGAGGATTGGAGGGCTTGTGAGGACTCGCTTGAGGTCCGTGAAGGCTGCTTCGGCTTCTGGCGTCCACTCGAATTTATCTGCCTTCTTCATCAGTCGATAGAACGGGAGTGCTTTTTCGCCTAGCTTGCTGATGAATCGACTGAGTGCTGCTACTCTACCGCCAACTTTTGCACGTCGTGGAGCTTTGAAGGCCTTTGCATCGTCAAGATGGCCTGTATTTTCTCCGGGTCCGCCTCGATTCCTCGAGCTGAGACTAGATACCCGAGGAGTTGCCCGGCTGGCACGCCGAACGTGCACTTCTTCGGGTTGAGCTTGATGTGGAAGCGTTTGAGGTTTGCGAATGTCTCTCGCAAGTCATCGAGTAGTGTGTTTTCCTCTCTTGTGGTGATGACGATGTCATCTACATAGACCTGGACGTTTCGCCCAATCTGCTTCTTGAGGCAATCTTGCATCATGCGCTGATAGGTTGCGCCTGCGTTCTTGAGCCCGAAAGGCATTGTGGTGTAGCAGTAGACCCCGAGTGGGGTTATGAACGCCGTTTTCTCTTCATCCTCTTCCTTCATCCTTATCTGGTGGTAACCCGAGTAGCATCCAGGAAGGACAAGCGAGCGCACCCGGCGGTGGAGTCGACGATCTGGTCGATTCGAGGTAGTGGAAAGTGATCCTTTGGACAACACTTATTGAGTGCTGTAAAATCTACGCACATCCGAAGGATATCTGTGTGCTTCTTCTCTACGAGTACGGGGTTGGCCACCCATTGTGATTTCTTGATCTCTCTGATGAATCCTGCTGCGAGTAGCCTGTCGACTTCGGCTTCGACTGCAGTTCTTTTTGGGCCGGATATGCGGCGCATTGTTTGTTTGACTGGTTTAGCACCTGGAAGTAGCTGGAGAGAGTGCTCGGCGAATTCCCTGGGAATACCTGGCATGTCTGCTGGACACCATGCAAATATATCCCAGTTCTCACGGAGGAATTCGACGAGCGCGCTTTCCTATGCGATAGGCAGACTCGACGAGACATTGACTGTCTTGGTCGGGTCAGTCGGGTGCACCTGATGCGATCTTGTGTCATTGGTGGCATTGAATGCTCTGTCGACTGCCACCTTTTTTGTTCTGGCATAAGTGTTCGATCGTTGGAGACCGCTAGATCAGCGAGTGTTGCTTCCATGCCAAACATCTCAGAGATTTTGCTGAATTCTCGGTCGCAAGAGTCAGACTTTTGGAAGTTCCCCTTGACTGTGATTACTCCTTTTGGTCCAGGCATCTTCAGCTGGAGGTATGCGTAATGTGGCACCGCCATGAATCGAGCGAACGTCGGGCGTCCAAGTATAGCATGGTATTGTGACTTCCAGTCGACCACTTCGAACTCAATCGACTCTGTCCTGAAGTGGTGCTTGTCCCCGAACGTCACGTCGAGTTGTATGGTGCCTTCTGGGCTTATTGCTTTCCCTGGAACGATACCGTGGAAGGTATTTGAAGATCTTGGCAGGTTTTCGACTGACCTGTTCATTTTGCGGAGCGTATCTGCGAAGATGATGTTTATGCCGCTCCCACCATCCATGAAGACCTTGGACATGGCGTAGCCTCCAATTTGCGCGTCGAGTACCAGAGCAGAGTGCCCTGGTCGAACAACCGATGGAGGGTGGTCCTCTTTGCTGAAGCTTATTGTAGTTCGGATCCCTTCAAGTATTCTGTTACCGCAGGAGGTGACATGACCGCCATGTTTACTTGTCGAGTGCGAAGTTTTTGCTCCCTGTTGGAAGGTCGACCTTTCTGTATCATGTACATCTGCCCTTGGGGCGGAGGGTACTGTGGTTCGTCCACCCGAGGTACGGGCTGTATGGCACCCGCGAGATTTCCGCCTGGGCAGGCTGTGGTGGTGGAGGTGGTGCCATCAGAACAGGCACGTTGTTTGGCTGAGGCACGGGTGCTGCCTTTCTGCGATTTACGTAATCAGTCGCCATTTGGTCGAACTCCCTGCAGTTTCTCATCGAGTGATTGGATCGCAGTTTTCCGTCGTCCCCCTTGTACAGGTGGAATCTGCAATCAGCGTCCATCTTTTCTTCGAATGATCGCTCAGATTGTGCCCGTGACTTGCGCCAGTCCTTCCTCTTGTAGCTATCACTGCGTTGGCCGTGGTCTCGGCTGTCTCGACGATCATCTCGACTGTCTCCCGATCATCTCGACTGTCTCGCCGATCTTCCGACCGTCGGTCGCTTCTGTCCTGGTCATTGCGGGGTGTGGAGAACCCAGCCGCCATGAATTCGGGTCTGTCATCGTCGTAGTGACGTTTTGAACGTTTGCGCCTTCGGTCGTCTCTGTACGAGTCTCTGTGGCTTCGACTGCTATTCTCATGTTTGTCACGGGGTGAGGACCCGCGTGTGGTGCGTGCCATATCTTCTCCATCTGCCCACTCAGTCGCGATCTGCAAGAGGTGAGCTACAGATTTTGGCTTTTGGCGGCCAAGTGCTTCTTTGAAGTCTCGCCTGGCGAGGCCCATGACGAAAGCATCCATGGCCATATCTTCTGAAACTACTCCAACTGAGTTACGTATCTCAGTCCATCGTCTGATGTATGACCTCAACGTTTCGTCTGATCGTTGAACGCAGGCCCGCAGCTCCTCGAATGTTTTCGGGCGCTCACATAGAGGCTCGAAGTTTTTGACGAAATCCCTGCGGAAGTGATCCCACGAGTCGTATGTTGATGGAGGTAGGGCCTTGAGCCAGTCGCGGGCTGTGCCTTCGAGCATGAGTCGTATGTATTGCATGGCTGTGGTGTTTGTGCCTCGCTGGCACGCGACAGCCAGCCTGTAATCTTCCAGCCACCCGGAAGGTTCCTGTCGACCCGTGTACTTGGGCTGTTCAGATGTGAGTTTGAACCCTTTGGGCATCCGTGTCTCGCGGACGCGTCGAGTGAAGCACAGAGCTCCATGTGGCTCAGGCTCTCGATCAGAGTATGAATCGCTACTGTAAGATCTGCGTGATCTGCTCCTGGACCTGCGCCTACGCGAGCCGCTTCTTTCCTTCGAGTGGTGGCGGCGACCACTGTGATTATGCTCTTCCCGACGTGCGTCGACTAGGGCACGGTCTCGACTCCCACCTGGAGTTTTGGAATTTGGCGTATGGCCTTCGTGCTAAGGCGAGTGATTTGATCTGCTGGCGATGCAGTTTTGCATTGGGGTCATCAGCTGGAGGTTTGATTGCCTCGAGATATGCTGCGCGGTGTAGAGAGCACCCGCAGCTGTTTTGGGTACTGGCATCCTTCCTCGTCGTATGTCATGAAGGAGTTGCCTAAGTTGCGGGTGAGCGCCGCCCTTTCGTCTGGCGAGAGGTGTGACAACCTTGATCTGGGTCCTGTGTCTGCTCGCCCAGTGGAGCTCAGGGAGAGCTGTCTTCTGCGCGCACTCGACAAGCTAGCTTGCTTTTTGCGTTCTTCGAGTGTTGCTCTTATCTGCTTCAGTCGAAGTGACTCCTGCCAGTTGAAGTACTGGAAGGTCAACATCTCTTCTTGTGTTGCGTCTGCTGGCATCATTGTGCACTCCTTGATAACTTTATCTGCTTTTGCTGCCATCTCAGCAGTGATTGTGAGGGTTGTGGCTCCGTCCGGCATAGTGACTGTGCACGGGAATTCTGTAGGCCTGCGGCTGGCCGCAGCGTCTGATGATTCTGCGGTGATTGCGACGTAGACCTGCTGGGGTATCACCCGAGGGTATGTGTATGTGCTTTCGAGTT
Source organism: Poa pratensis (assembly GCA_947311845.1). Classification (NCBI taxonomy): domain Eukaryota; kingdom Viridiplantae; phylum Streptophyta; class Magnoliopsida; order Poales; family Poaceae; genus Poa; species Poa pratensis. Next base: position 70,728,325 of record CAMZMU010000046.1, read on the forward strand.
TCAGGTTCGTCGAAGTCGCTGAGGGAGATCCCGCAGTCGAAACTATCCTCGAGTGGGAGATCCAGCTCGGGATCGTTTGTACGATATGCTGATTCGGCCTCCTCGCCCTAGAGTTCTTCAATGAGCTCGCGCATCTCTCGTGTAGACATGGTTGTTGCAGAGGAACAAGCTTGGAGGGTTGACGATGGTATGGACACAGTTGAGGGGTCCTCAGTCGAAGGAGCCGCAACCGATGGAGCCTCGGGTGCGGAAGTCGCGAGTTGGCGTGGATCCATCAAGTCCTGCACACCAAGCTTGTTGACGAAAAAATTGAACGAACCAACGGTTAAACCCAAACCTAATTCGAGATCGGAGAAGGCCTCCTGGAATCCTGGTGAGTGTGGCTCGAAATCCATCAGAGGATCCGATGCGCTTTTTGCGGTGAAGCTGGCGTGTTGCCGTTTGTCGAGTGAGCCGGCGAGTCGCCGTGTGCCGCCTGAGTCGGCGAGTTTTGGTTCGTCGACGCAGTCGGCGAGTTACCGTTTGTAGATCCGATCGGCGAGTCGCCGTTTTCCGATGGAACCGAAGAAACCGCGAGTCCAGCACTATTCTTTCCCACAGACGGCTCCAATTGACGAGGTGTACCCTCATCAAATTCCATGGTTAAGGACCTAGGGTTGAGATTATGGGGAGAGAACGTGGTAGTACTGATAGTTTCGTCGGCTGACAAGCAGAGGCAAAGATTTACCCAGGTTCAGGCCCCTCGGGTGGAGGTAAAGACCCTACTTCCTGCTTGTCTGTTATTGATCGCTGGAGATTATGAGGTTACAAGGTGGCTCCGGCGAGATGACGATCTCGCAAGAGTTTTCTCTTGAGGACTTTTATCGGCCGCCGAGTCTCCCCCCTCCAAGCTTGGGTTCACAAGATTTGCCACATGAGTGGCCAATACGATCCAACCCGCATCAGCACCCACGAGCTGACCAAACCCGAGGTCAGAAGACGCGTCAAGGCAATTGCTCGGACGATGATGACAGAGGAATGGGAATGGGGTCTAAAACCTCATGATAGAACTCGGCTTCCGGAGCAAGTAAGTAACTTGCAATTTAGACCGACATATTTTTTCCTGCCGAGATAACTCTTATGTCGGCTCCACACTTGGCTCCTAAAATTTGGTCCTAGATCGGCACCCCTCCCAGCCTTTAAATAGACTGGGTCTCGGGAGTTTATAACCGACCTAGTTTACAATAAGAAAAGTCTAAACCGACTACGCCTATGTCTAATCTTGGAGGGTACTCCATCTTCTTGGGCTTCTTGTCTTGGGCTTCGAGCAGGCTCTTCGATATTGGGTCTTAGTCGTTACGTGCACCAGGTACCCTCATGATAGGGTACCCGATATGTATACCCATGTCAATGTGCAATGAATCCTATTCTACAAAAATGTACATTTTAATCCTAATTAACCATTGGTAGAATACTTCCGGTGGCCAATTGTATGAAAAAATAAATTAGGCTGCGTCTTTTCGAGAAAGGAAGTTTACCCTCAAATTCGAAACAAAAACCCAAAAGAAAAAATTCAAATTATTTTCAATTCCATATTAGCCGGGCTGCAGTTGTTGGCGGCCGAGCGCCAAGCTGCACACCGGTGAAAGTGAAGAACCTCTGTCCGAGCACCGAGCGGTGTCTGTGCACCGAGCTGGTTCGATGCGCCGAATTGGTCCTGTACACGGCGCCGAACCGAACCTGTACGTCAAACGCCGAGCTGCACTTATCCGCCGGGGAACAGCCTATACAAATCCGCCGGGTAAAGGACTGTACGCCTATACACCTGTGCATTTTGGCACCTCCAACGGGCGACGGCTTGACGCAGTGAATACTTACTAACTTCCGAGTCGCGCTGTGTATCCATCGTCTCACACACGAAAGAAATCAAAGCACTTCGTTCGTTTTGGCACCTCCGACAGGCGACGACTTTGACGCAGTGAATAAATACTAACTTCCGAGTCGCGTTCTGTATGCATCGTGTCACACACGAAAGAAATCAAACCATATAATTCAGACGAAACAAAGCAAGAGTAAAGAATGAGTGAATGTGAAATAATGTGATGCGTTAATTCAGTCAGGTTCAGAGAAGAAAACATGCAAAGACTGACCTCTCTTGGTGACCCTCATGCTCATAGCCGACGCAGGTGAAGATCAGACTCTGAACGACAATCCCGGCGGCAGCCTCCTCTTTGTGCCGGCTTGGGTGCTTGTTCTTGCAAAATCTAAAACCTACAAAATTACAATCCATCCATTGACCATTCAGGAAGTTCAGAAAATCTATGCAATATATCGCCCTGAGCTGTTGGCATCTGAGGCAGGACCTTGATCTGAGGCACTACAAGTGTCGTTTGTGCTGAACGGGGCCGACCATGATCTGAGCAGCGCGCTGATGTCGCCTAAGCTGCAGTTGGCGGCATCGGTACTGCCGCTCCAAGTCCGTATGCCACACTGAAACTGCGTGCATGCATACATAGCAACCTTAGCTTGGTCAGAGAATATACATTTTTCCTTGAGATCAAATCTGTTCGTGGTGGGAAATCAAAGCTAGTCCTGAAATAATGTGCTGTTTACCTTTGTGTGATCGCCACAGGAAAAGAGATACCGATGAAGAACCCAAACGCCATGGCGGTAACGTTGTCAGGACTCACTCAGGGGAGAGAGAGAGAGAGAGAGGGGAGCATCAGCTTTGTGTCCATGGTCTCCAGACTGCAGCGCACGTTCACGTCTTCCTCTGTTTGTCTCTGGCTGCGTGTGTCTCCTCGACGCCCAGCGCGATGTCCCACTCTGCCGCCCTTGGCGAGGCCGACGCCACCGCCGTGGAGGAGCCCGCTCATGCTGCCGTTGGGCTGGTAGCAGTAGAAAAGCAGCCGAGTATTGCTGCCCCCGTTGGCCGCCCACCCAAGCAGCCGCACGATGTTTCAGTGGCGGATGGATCCCAGCGCAGCAATCTCGCTGCAGAAGGCCACGCCGATGGTTACTAATGTTGATTGATTGCCAGCTAAGGCGAAAATAGGGCAGAACAAAGGGGACGATATTCGTGCCGATTTGATCTTTAATAATGATTTGCACGTTAATGCTGATTGATCGAGCGCTACTGGTGGTGGACGGAAACTTTGACGTAAACGTGAGAACCAAACTTTTCTTTTAGATAGGAGAGATAGAGTTTACATCAAACCGAATATTAAAGGTAATAAATACTATATCTCGGGGGCCGATGGAAAGGAAAACGTCGGACCAATATGACACCGTCCGCTTCCCATTCAATCGCACGGTGCTTGTGCATGTTTCTCACGAAAAAAATACGCCGAACGCTGCACATCTCCAACCCCACCATAATTTCCGGCCAGCTCCTCTCCAAATCAATCCTAGCCAATTCGCTCATCCACAAATGCCGCATCTCCTCTACCCATCGCATCTCCGCCCCTCTCCAGCCCTGCCGCCACCTCCCATCTCGGCAAATACCTGCGCCTCCTCCTAGTTCGGGCCCCGCTCCAGCATGCATGCCGCTCCGCAGCAGTAGTCATCGTCGGCGCCTCCCTAACCGTCGGTGGCCAGCGGTCTATAGTCATAGGCGCCATAGCATTGGCGGATCTAGTGGGGCACCCCCTCCAAAAATGCAGATTTTTTTTAACTAGTAGTATTTAGACGATCAGATCGATCGTATACATGTATAATAGGTGAAAGAATGCGAAATTAATGAAGCTGGCGGTCCAAACTTGAGAGGCGGAGCAGCCCATCTAATCCTCACAGCAAAACAAGCCCATTTACATGTCACCAGGTCCAATCGCTCGCTCCGTCCAGGCTACAGGCCAGCATCGACCGTAACCTGAGAAACTCACCTCGCGGCGGTGGGGCTCGACCTAAATCGACGGCGGCCGGCGGGGGGCTGCAGCTGCCGGCGGCGGACCAAGCTTCAAGCCTTCAAGCGCCGAGCGGGCAGCGCCACAGCGAAGAGAGCCCGCGACTGGCAACCAGGTGCGCGGCGAGCCGGTGACCCGCGACGGCGACGGCGCGGCCGGGTGTGCCGTGTGCGGCAGGCAGGCGATCGGTGGTCTGTCCAGACGTCCAGTGTCCACCATCCAGTGACCAATCGACGGGCCGGCCGGCGACAAGCAGCTTCTTCAATCTTCAATCTTCATCTCCGTCAGACCAACACCCACACTTCGACAGGTAGTAGCAGCTAGCAGTAACTGAATCTCCGTCTGATTGTCCTGCAGTGTATATTTGTATTGATTCAACAATTGGTATTGATTTCTTGTGTAGATTATTGAGATTGAGACTTTGAGATATGAAGAGAGGCAATGCCATAATGTCTCGGTTCCAGAAGCATGAAGCAAAGGTGAAAAAAAATGCATCTTCTTCATCTCCGACTGCGAGGCCGTCTCCAATTGTTGCCATCCGAGAAATAGCAAACAGATCTCTCCAATTCAGCTGTAGTTGGTTTATTTGCTTCTCAAATTGGTGTTGCTTTTGCCGGTGGCAACCGCAAGTGTTGAGAGAGTATTTTCTGCGATGAACATAGTGAAGACCAATCTGAGAACTACTATGGGTTACCAATTGTTGAATGATTGCTTGGTCACATATATTGAGAAGGAGATCGATCAAGCAAGTGAAGGATGATGATGTTATCAAGCTTTTCATGGCAGCAACAACAAGAAGAGTAGTGTAAGGTTGAAATTTGGTGATTATGGCTGTTTTTGTTATCTTTTATTGGTATAAGATCTTATTAGAACTATATGTAATTTGGTATTATTTGATATAAGACATTAAGCCGAATTTATGATTCTTTTTTAACCAAATTTTTTAAGCTTGGCACCCCCGTTGATCAATTCCTAGATCCGCCACTGCGCCATAGCCGGGTCGACCGAGCTGCAGTCCTCAAGAAACAACGTGTTGCTTCCTTGAACGACTGCACATATCGGGGATAGGTAATTGCAACACTGACTTGATCTCGTAAAATTCCCGATTGTGTACCTGATCTCGTAGTATTCCCGATTTGTGTAGGCGGCAGGCGCTGCTTCTATCGGGGCATCACTATATCGCGTTACTGTAAAGCTGTTACTTCTTTCTGTCTGATCTCTTGTTGGCTCGAAGCTGCTCTGATCTCACTGTGGCGGCAGATCTGCATGGATTGATCCGACGGGTGCATGCAGCCTCGGCACCAACGAGAGTGTACAATGGAATTATTGCTGTGTGATTTTTGTACATGATCTCTTGGGTGTTGGATCAGTGTTTTGATGCATGTGTTTATTGCAAATCAGGTGGATGTTATCAACATGATCGAGACTACGGACTTCGCCTCCAGATCACAACCAAGTTGTGTATTTTGTACATAATTTCTTCGGTGTTGGCTATGATCAAGAAGGACGAATAACAGAAGGGAGCCCATGACAGCGTTGTCATTTAAGGGCTAAGGCCTTATGAATTGATGTCTCCATGCGCCGACGGAAGTGAATTTAGGGTTTGTAATATATTTGTTTGTTAAGATAAGATGCATATGCATCCAGGAAATAAATAGCATTGTAGAATGAAGCAAATCTGTAATATGTAGGATACATGAGATATGAAAGTATGAAGCTGTATATTTCGACGACATGAAAGAAGCAAATACATATGTTGTATGAAACATGTGAACTGAATGTATGAAGCACTATGATTTTCTCCAAATATTGGAAATGAAGCTTTAGTCACACAACTTTTTTATTGCAGATTTAACATAACAAAGTTTTGGTAACACAATAATCATGCTTCTAGCATTAGTGCACTATGCTTCCTAGGCATATGAATCAAGCTTCTTGCGCACTAATCCACTATGTGCTTCCTACATTTAGTGCATTATGTTTGGACCATTCAAATCTCATGTTGGTACCTTCCAATTGTTTACATGACACGCATATTTGCATGCTACATCCAAGAAAAATCATTCATACCATGGAAACAATATTCTACTTTCGACGGAAACATAGTTTGATATGCTTAAAATAAATATTTTTAGAACGAAGCAAATTTAAGTTGCAAAAGAAGCAAATTAAATAACGTCGGAAACAAAAAAAAGTCTTCCACGAAAGAAAATCTGCATTCCTGAAATTTTGCTAAAAGTTATTAGTTTCCCTCAAAACAACTTTGTTTCCTAAAAAATCCTAGGAGTTAGATTGGGGACCTATGCGTACGAGGCCATTGTTTCACAAGAAAGATTGCTTTTCACAAAAGCAGATCAGCATGCCTGGAATTGTGCTACGGGTTGCTTGTTTCCATCAAAACAAGATTTTGCTTCCTAATGTTTTTCTTAAGGAAGGCGGGCATCACGCAGTTACTGCGGAAGCATGAAATCAGGCCTTAATTAGTTTCCGGAAATAGTTGCGCAGCCCAGTTGAAAATCCGACGTCCACCATGTTTCCAATCGGTTAATACTAGTATATCATGGGATGCAATTTAATACTTTCAACTGACTCCGGAAATTAAGGGATTAGGTGTGATCCTTGCATGTAATTATTAGGAAGCAAATGAAGGAAACTAATTAACACTAGGCTGGCGCATCTTCTGGTGCAATCAATATGACGCTGCATATATATAGTCTCCATCGCTCTAGTGGCGCCTTCGAGGCTATCGCTGCCTCGCGCGTGTCACATTATTCTGTGTGTAGTCACTGTCCTCTTCCTCGTACCCACAGTGATCCCAATCGTTTCCTGCGAAGATCGGACTCTTTCTTTGTCGGGCGCTGTTGTTATGAAGCCTCCGAGCGTGAGATCGATGGCGATGGTACAGTTGGTCTTGTTCATCTTGCTGTGCTATCTGTCCTCTCGATTTGTAGGTACGTGGTCTTTGATTTTCTTCTGAGAGTTTTGCTTTGCCTTGTGTTCTTCCAATTCATTTGCGTTTTTCCCCGCTGATTTTTTGTGTCATCGCGTCTCTCGCAGATGCGTATGATCCGGTGGATCCGCTGGGGAACATCACCATTAATTGGGATTTTACGAGAATCGACCCTGCTGGGTACACGGTGCGCATTCCCGCTTGCTTGTGAATCACCATTCTTTACTGCTAGCTAGTGAACATCCCAGTCCTAGGCGATATGCTATTGATTGAATAAAAAGATTCAGAATCACTTTACCCCTGGTGCTAGCAAATTCGAATCTTTTCTTTGATCTGTTCTCCTCAAATGCAATGCTCCTGATAGAAATCCCGATGTTGAGTCTGCATTGGAATTCATTTTCTGTGTGCACATGCAGGTCATGGTGAGCATCCACAATAACCAGCTGTACCGCCACATCGAGCGCCCGGGATGGCGGCTGGGCTGGGCGTGGGTCGGGCACGAGATCATCTGGAACGTGTGGGGCGGAGAGACGACGGAGCAGGGCAACTGCTCCGGCGTCCTTGTCCCACCCGGCTCCAACCCTCCGCACTGCTGCGAGAAGACGCCCGTCATGGCAGACCTGCCGCCGGGCGCGCCGTACGACATGCAGGTGGCCAACTGCTGCCGGGGCGGCGTGCTGTCGTCACTCACGCAGAACAACAGGACGGCCATTGCCGCGTTCCAGATGTACGTCGGCAATTTCGACCTCCAAGGCGGGAAACCGGACGGTGAACCCGTGAAGCCGACCAACTTCAGCATCGGCGTGCCGGGCTACACCTGCAGCAACGCCACCGATGTTCCCCCGACGAAATCCTCAGTCGATCCGCAGCGGCACGTCCAAGCTCTGCGTAAGGATTTTCTTTTCATTCTTGTTTGAAATGTGGCGCGCCGCGCGCGAGCGACGACTCTGACTTGGCTTGCTCCGGCCGGCGTGCAGTGACATGGCAGATCACCTGCTCGTACTCGCAGTTCAGAGAGAGCCCGTCGCCGTCGTGCTGCGTCTCCCTCACGACGTTCTACAACAACACCATCGTCGGGTGTCCGCAGTGCAGCTGCGGCTGTCCACGCTCTGCCTCCGCGCCGCAATGCCTCGGGCAAGACATCGATCCTACAGTACACACACACACCGCCTCCTTCTGATCTCCGCTATCTTTCTGACTGCTTGTTTGATTTGTTTTTAGCGACGGCAAGCAGTCCAAGGTCCAGGCGCTGCCTGACGCCGACGGCAATCCGGTCATCCGGTGTTCAGAGCACATGTGCCCGATCAAGGTGCACTGGCACGTGAAGCAGAACTACCGGGAGTACTGGAGGGTGAAGATGACGATCACAAACTACGACGTGGTCAGCAACTACAGCGACTGGAATCTGGTGGTGCGGCACCCCAACCTCGGGAACATGACGCAGCTCTTCAGCTTCACCTACCAGCCTCTCATGCAGTATGGCGCCATTAGTAAGCCCCCACCTCACTTGTTCGATCGTCAACATCGTAACATAATCCGTGACCAAGAGTAAGAAATGGATTTTGCAGATGACACGGCCATGTTCTGGGGGCTCCCGAACTACAACGAGATGCTGCTGCAGGACGGGAACGTGCAGTCGGAGATGATTCTGAAGAAAGACCCGAGCGACTTCACCTTTTCGGGGGCTGGGCGTTCCCGAGGAGGGTCTACTTCAATGGGCACCAGTGCGCCATGCCGTCGCCGGTCAGTACCCTTCGCTGCCCAACGCGGCCTGGGGCGTGCGTGCCTCGGCGGTGCAGCGGTGGCTCATCGCCGGCTCCTGCCTGCTCTTGCTATCTGTGTTCCATGTCGTGTAAAGGATGGCTTTGCCCCCCTTGTTAACATGCATGGGGTGTAAGTCTCGGTTTCATTTCCCCGTACAACTAGTGCATGCATTCCCCACGTTTTGTGAATTAGTACTACCACATATAAACCTTTTTCTTTTAGTGTACTCAGCAGCACATGACTCCTGCTTTTAGATCTGATTACCTCATGAACAAATGTAAGGTGCAATTCAACCATGATATTATCTACTCTACCTGATACAATTTCTTTACATGGTGTGTTCAGAGCATCGTATCAATTTTTAGGCATAACAGAAATACTAGCACCTAAATCAAGAATATTACTATAGCATAGGATGTTCCAGTAGAAACTAATATATGCCTCAAATACCTTCAGTAGAGAATAGCATTCTAACTTCGGAATTCTCTGAGAAAGAGGTTCATGAAGCTATATCTCAAATGGAACACAATAAATCTCCAGGACCAGACGGGTTCCCACGGAGTTTTATCTGGCCGATCCTAAAACATGATCTCGTGACATTGTTTCCCCAGCTGCGGACGGGACACTTGCCGCTGTATAAACTGAATTTTGGTGTCATTACCTTACTGCCCAAAAAAGAAGATGCGTGAAGAATTGACCAGTATAGGCCTATTTGTCTGCTGAATGTCAGTTTTAAAATTTTATAAGGTGGGGACGAATCGCGTGACCTCTATTGCTAGTAGGGTTATTCGACCTACCCAAGCAGCTTTTATTCCAGGGCGAAATATCCTAGAAGGAGTTGTTGTTCTTCATGAGACAATTCATGAATTAAAACGAAAGAATTGGATGCAGTTCTCTTTAAGATTGATTTTGAGAAAGCGTACGATAAAGTCAAATGGTCATTTTTACAACAAGTTTTGCGTATGAAGGGGTTGCGCCCCAGTGGTGTGAGTGGATTGCTCGTTTTGTTCAGGGGGAAGTGTTGGCATCCACGTTAATGACGATATCGGTCATTATTTTCAAACACTTAAAGGACTATGCCAAGGCGATCCCGTTGTCACCCCTTCTTTTTAACTTAGTTGCTCATATGTTGGCCATTCTAATTGCAAGGGCAAAGGAAGATGGTCAGGTTGGGGGTTTGATACCACATTTGGTTGATGGGGGTGTCTCTATTCTCTAGTATGTTGATGATAAAATATTATTTCTAGAACATGACATTGCCAAAGCCGTGAACATGAAATTAATAGTGGCTTTTTTAGCAACTATTAGGACTAAAGATAAATTTTCATAAGAGCAAGCTTTATTGTTTGGGCAAAGCTAAGGAGGACCAAGAGTAGTACCGAAATATCTTTGATTGTGAAATTGGTTCACTTCCATTTAAATATTTAAGTATTCCTATTCATTATAGAAAACTACTAAATAAGGAATGGAAACCAGTTTAGGATCGCTTCGAGCGTAAACTGGGGTCCTGGCTAGCCAAGATGCTATCTTACAGAGATCGTCTAGTGCTGATCAATTCTGTTTTGACTAGCTTGCCAATGTTTCTGTTATCTTTCTTCGAAATACCTAAATGGCTGCATAGAAGATTATATTTTTATCGATCTTGATTTTCCTGGCAGAGCAATCAACAAAAGAGAAAATATTGACTCACAAAGTGGAATATAGTGTGTAGGCCTAAGGGTCAGGGTGGGCTCGGCATTGAAGTTCTAGAGATAAAAAACAAATGTTTGCTTAGAAACTGGCTGTTCAAATTTCTTCATGGAGTGTGGCAGGAACTTTTAAGTAACAAGTACTTAGGTGACAAAACATTGCCACAAGTTCAAGTTAAACCTTCCGGAAGGGCCTTATGAGAGTAAAAGATGACTTCTTCAAGTATGGATCTTTTAGTCTTGGGGATGGGCAACAAATACGTTTTTGGGAGGACATATGGGCTAGGAATACATCATTAGCGAATGAGTATCCTGCCCTGTATGCTATAGCTTCCAATAAGCAGGCTACAATGGCTGTTGTGTTCAAAAATGTGCCCATTAACCTTCCCTTCAGAAGAAATTTGGTAGGGCATAATAGGGAGTTGTGGTTCCACTTAGTTGAGAAACTTATGAGTGTTAACTTAACTAATGAACCCGATAAATTTAACTGGAAGCTTACTCCATCGGGGGTATTTTGGTTAATTCCTATTATGCCGAGTTACTTAATGGACATACAAGATACTTGCGGAAGTATCTTTGGAAACTTAAGATACCATTAAAGATCAAAATTTTCTTATGGTTCTTGAACAGAGAAGAGTTATTAACAAAAGTAATTTGATTAAACGGAGATGGATAGGTTGTAAGAAATGTGTTTTCTGTGATGCAGATGAGTCTGTTGATCATCTATTCATCTCTTGTACTTTTGCACGGGATATTTGGAGATTGGTGCATTTTACTTTTAATATTTATCCTCCAACAAGCGTAGCAAACATGTTTGGGAGCTGGTTGAATGGGATAGATAAAAAACAAAAGCGCGGATTAGAATTGGCGTGGCGGCCATTATGTGAGCAATTTGGAATTGCCGTAATAATATTGTTTTTAACAATGCACGATCTTCTCATTACTTGCAGGTTATTCACAAGACGACTTATTGGATCCACATGTGGTCCTTTCTTCTGCATGTGGATCAGCGTGGTGTCATGGATACTGGATGTACTCGAATGATGTTGGTCATACGAGCTATCTTTTACTGGGGTGGGTGGCTACATCATAAGAGATTAGATGGCTAGAGCCCTTTTTTTGGTAGATTTTTTTATCCACGCTGAGTGATCCGTGAATTGTAAGCAAAATCAAATATTTGATACTATGCAATAATTGCGACGGCTGTGTGCATCCTTTGATGCAGAGGCGAGAATCCGCACCCCTATTTCTAAAAAAAGACTAATATATTTCTTCACCATACATGCCCAACCTTTGGTGGCATCATAAATTCGTTAAGGTATCTCTCCATCTTTTCTTTTAGGACATGATCGGCAATATAAGAGCCAAAGCCAGTTTTATTAGCATTAATAATGGGACCATTGGCTACTTTTTGAAAGAAATGTATTAATTCAATCAAGATACAATCATCAAGTTTAACTAGAGGATACGAGGTGATATCGCTAATCATTTTATTTCCTTCATCGGTTGTTTATTTTTATCATGCTTAACACCAATAGGTTCCTGTTTAACTTCATTAGCAACAATAGTAAAAATAGTTTCTATCATCGTGAGATTTTCTCTATTCGTTTCAATTACTTCTTGGAAATATTTAATGGTCTCCTCATGTGCGCTGAGGTATCATTTTATTTAATATGGGCTACTTCATTAGACAAATGCTCTACTTTTTCAAGCATGGCATCTACTTTCTCAAATTTGGATATGAACTTCTCGTTGAGTTCCTTTGTGTAGCTATGAATGATCTAGTGGTGTTCTTTGAATCATCAGAAACACTATTACCATGGTTACTGGGGGCATAAGATGATCTACAATAGTCATTAATAAAGTAGTTCCTATAGCCATTGTTGTTGTTTCTAATGAAGTTAACTTCAATAGTGTCAAAATTATTTTCAATAATATCTTGTAAAGTAACATTACCAGTGTTGGTTTAGTGAACATGCATGGCATTCAAAGAATCAACCATAACATTCAAAGAATCCACTTCTTCTATTGAGTTGAAATCGTTCTCTCATTTTTCTTAAATGAGAGAACGGTATTTCTATTTTGCAGGATCTTAACATGAGGATAATATTTCTTGATGAAAGCTTCTATTAAGTCATCCCAATATTTATTAATACTACCAATGGGTAAGGATAGCAACCATTATTTAGCTATACCCCTTAACGAGGATGTGAATAGCTTTAGCTTAGTAATATCATTTTCAACATTTTTTAATTTCTAGACACAAAATTTCACATAAATGCATATACGTCCTCACTAGCATTACCTCGAAACCGATCTTTCCATATAAATTGAGTAGATTGGCATTAACTTCAAATGACTCAACTTTTATTTTAGAATATGTAATAGTATTAGCAATAAACTGAGCATTAGTTGAAAGACTCAGACTTTTATTTCCCACAACGGTTGAGCTGTCACTAGGCGGATATAAGTCAAAGTCAAAACCATAGTAGGTCCTGGATTGTTTGTCACTATCAAGTTGCTACTACCAATCTATTACAACTAATGCACACTTTTCCCCTCACATGTCCTATCATAGTAGTTTCACTAGATCATGTAGGCACGCATTGTTGTGCCCATCCAATAGGTAAATAATCATAAAATTATGTGCTACTATTTATTCGAGGTTAATAATTAATGATAAAAATTATAAATAATTATTTTGTAAGGCACGCGAAAGACAACCTACTGCTCTCCAAAAGCTGCAGATGGAATTCCAGATACCAGTATCGCAATATTCCTCAACTCTAAATGCAAATGATCAGTCATGGATATTGACACGTGGTATCCTATTCCAACTATAAGCGGAATTAATTAGAAAAGGATGGCATACAAATGTTGAATCAAGCAACAATACTTATGTGAGTAGTTGTTCTGTGCATCACAGGTTGATGTAACAAATCTCTTGCCACTTTCAAATTTTCCATGTTACATTGTATAAAATTAGACTTCAACCATCAATGGCACCTCTTGTGCCCACACGCACTTCCATGATGTCCACTCTCGATAAACTTCAAATGCACGCACGCCAATGGCTGCCGCATAGGTTCGTCTGCCGAATTTCCGACAACATTAAGAACATATGCAAAGATAATACCCTCAATGTTGGAAAATTATGACTTTAATATTTCTCGTGTATGCGACTCTGATCAACCTACAAATCAGAGCTACCTGTACATAGTAGTCGGATTGTAGGGATACAAATATTAAGTGGAAAACCTCCTATGCCCCCCCCCCCCCCCCCCACACACACACACAAAAATTAGCAAAAATGTAGCTTGTCTCAAATATGATAGTTAGGAAGATGTAGCTCTAGTACTTTAGAGAGAACTTGTATTCATACAACTCTCATATTTTTGTTGAACAACAATAGATCCAATTATAACAACAAGTCTATCTCTATCTGAAAAAGAATCAAACAAAGAATTACAGAAATCCTCAAACCCTTCAGGAAATAGGACCCACATGTCAGCGTGCTTATTTTCACGAGCGGGATCTGGATGGACATACCGACATATACACCACCAACTCTCATCTCTTCTATCAGTATGACCCCAACGATGCCGTTTGGGGCACATTGTCTGGGCTCACTCGATATCGCGTGATCTTCTCGCTGGATGGCTCTAGAGCCTACTATCAGGCCTAGCATCAAGGCCACATGTAAGGCTGCTGATCGGGCTTCGCGACAATTCTACTTGATGGTACAACTGTAATCATATAAACAAGGATCATCCAGAATGTCAACAACAGCTATTGCCATGTACAGAATCTCGTGTACCATGAGAACAGGTCAGATCCGCTCCTCCGCGTGTGGATCAAGCCTGCAGGCAATCCAGTTATCATGCTCAAGCTTGTCATCAACGCGATACTTTTCCAGGACCCTACCACTGCTTGGCGCGTGGCATTTGCTCGTCGGCGGCCGGGAGGGGACTACCATAGGTGTAGCTTACCTTTACATTTAATTAAGCTCAATTAGTCCCATTTAAATACACTCTTCAATAAAGGTAGCATTTCAATAAACAAAAAATCACCTTAATCTTATTGATCCAGTGATTTTTTATCACAGGTTTGATGTCTTCATGGGTGATGTAGCTAGCTTTACCTTAGAAGGAACTCGATGGAAATTTTTTGAAGCCGAGAGTAGCATCCCCTAGGGATTTTGGGCCAAGTTAGGCTTCACTGGAAACAGACGGTCTTGATCGAGCAGCGACAACAATCTGACGGTACAAAACTATGATGGCCTCAGAGAGCCCCTAGATGGCTCAGTTTTAGTATCCCTAATTAGAACATGCATACAAGAACAGGGGTAGTAATATACATCTAAAACATACATTATAGCGTATATTGAACTAGCACCTCATTACTCATATCGTATCAAAATATCCACCCCAACATAATACAAATATGACCACAATCATGCACGACAGCTCATATGGTTATAAACATGATAGCACATAGATAGAGGATGAATCTACTACCACTGACCCGTAGTTTGGAGGTGGAAAACTCCCTTGTCAGCATGGTGTAGGGATGGTGAAGACGTTGAAGAGGCCGGAGAGGCAACCCGAGGTGATTCCAACAGTCTTCCCCTCCAATTTTCATTGACATCAGACTTTTGCCTCATGTTTTCGGTGATTCCGTGGGCAACGTACCTCTGGCGATCACGAAGGGGTATTTATAGAGGTTTTTTTGCTGGTAATACGTATCTCATTTATAAAATATAGATCAAGTTACAAGGCACACAAATACCGACATTACAGAACTAAAAAGATAGGAGAAATCTATGTGACAAATCAACGCCTATCCCTCTCCTTTGGCACCATCGTAGCAGCCACCAAAGAAAAGAGAGACATATCACCTTTCACCGAGCTCGATGCTGCTCCGTCGCTGATCAGCAACTTTTCAGACCTCCAAACTAGTTTGCCATATGACAAACATTGTCGTTGAAAGAATCATACCATGATAGCACGCCCCCGGACACGCCGTCGAACTTCAGAACTGACACCCCAGCATGACGACGTCGGATTAGTGAACCAGAACCAACCCCAACCATGAACCCATCACAAGATCCACCATCTTCCAACTGTCACCAGCACCACACAACTGTCTACGCGTATTCCTAGACAAATCCTCTCTGGTTTTTTAGGCGTTGTTGTTTTGTTTATCCTCGTTCGTGTGCCGCGTGATAGTCACATCGTGTCGAGGGACATCGTTTCCGGCAACTTCGGTATCGGACAATAACCAACTTGCTAGTTTAGGAAATGACACCACTTAGCTAAAAAAGTCACGCGAACGGTGTATCCGCCTCTATACACTATACTTATTTCCCACGAAAAAGAAATTTCAAATACTTATTGCATTTTGTTTCATACAAAATTTTATTTATAGTTCGTCTTTCCTAATGTTTAGAATCGTATGTTCCGCAAACCAACCTGTGGTTGGATGGTTAGTATGGTGGTTGTACCCTCAGCCCACCAGAGTTCAAACCCTAGGTTTGACATCTGTGTGTTGCATTTAGGCGGAATATTCTTTCAGTGGGAGGCGACGTTTCCGTCGACAGCGAGGCGTCCGTGGTGAATTCGTCAATCTCAAGACTCGATCCGCCGGCTCAGTATTTCGGAGGTGCTCATAGGGGTAGCACTAGTAGGGATAAGCCTTTTAGTGGCGCACCATTTTGGTGATTCTGTGGCGCATGGGGCATGCGCCACAGACATCACGCCACAAAAATATTTATTCTGTGGCGCACGCCGTCCGTGCGCCACAGAAAAAATTTCTGTGGCGCACCCCCAGAAAACAGATGCGACACAGAAAACAACAATTCTGTGGCGCACCCCTACCCTGATGCGCCACAGAATTTTTTTTTTGAATTTTAAAAAAGGGCGGCCAGATCTAGATCTGGATTTTCAAAAAAATCAAAAAAAATCAAAAAAATCGGAAAATGAAATAATTTGGAAAACCTAAATATTTGAATTTTTTGAACATTTTTAACACTCGAAGCATATCTCAAATGATGACTTCCCAGTAGGTCACCCATCCTCAGATTGCTCCAACCCAAGCACGCTTAACTTCTAAGTTCCATTCATTTCAAATACCCTCATGCTACACAAGTTCTTATTGATAATAGTATCATATCAACCCTCTTAACCCTTGCGTATGTGTATATATGTGTAGTTCTTATTGATAATGGAGTTCTTATATGTGTTTAAAAAATCACAAAAATTTAAAAACTTCAGAAAGAACATAAAAAAATCCAGAAAAATTCAAAAAAAATTCAAAAAATCAAAAAATTCAAAAAATCCAGAAAACTTCAAAAAATCCAAAAATTCAACAAATCCAAAAAATTTGAATTTTTTTATTTTTTTTATTTTTTTATTTTGTAGAAAAAATATTCTTTTTGAAATAACTTTTTACTCTTTTGGAATTTCCCGATTCTGAGAAAAGTTCACCGGGTTCCTTTTTTTCTCACGATTTTTTTGATATATTAAACGCATTTTTTCGACATCGTATGCAAAAGTTATGCCCTTGCAAAGTTTTTTTTTCTGTTTTTTGCAAAAAAGGTCAAAATTCATATTTCAAAATTTCTATACGAACTAGACACTAAAACGAAACTACATGTCAAAGGATTTTATTTTTTAAAATTTTTATCATTTTCTTTTTTTGTTTCCAGAACTGAAAAGGCGATCCACGGGGGGTAGGCATGCGTGAGAGGAATTTTTTTTCTGTGGCGCACCAACCTCCATGCGCCACAGAAATGTGACTTTCTGTGGCGCCACAGAAAGTGACATTTCTGTGGCGCACCTTGCCATGTGCGCCACAGAAATGTCACATTCCTGTGGCGTACCTTGCCATGTGCGTCACAGAAATGTCACATTCCTGTGGCGCAACAGGCCACATGCGCCAAGGTGCGCCACAGAAAGTGACATTTCTGTGGCGCATGTGGCCTGGTGCGCCACAGAATATGACTTTCTATGGCGCATGTAGCCTGGTGCGCCACAGAAATGTGATCCACAGAAAGGCAGTTTCCTAGTAGTGTAGGGTGTGCGTGCGTGCATTCATAGGGGTGAGTGTGTGCGCGTATATGTGAGCGTTTGCGTTTGTACTGTGTTTCTCAAAAAAAAGATTTATTTGGCAAACTCAAAATCCAAAGTGATTCGAAATTTTTGAAAAAATTCCAGTAATTCTTATATATTGCATTATACATTCTGGTAATATCGGATTTGGGAATACAGTTTGTGAATAATCATCCTTTAAGTTTAAAATTTGCTGTGGAAGTTAAAACGAGGTTTATTCATATACCGTATGCCCGAATCCTAAAAAACTTTCCCATAACGAATAATTCAATATATAAAAATTATTGGATATTTTTCAAATTTTTATGGACACTTTGGATATTGAGTTTGACTGGTGCATCTATTAGTGTATGGTGGATTCGCTTTGAAAGGCTGATAGTCTAGACGTGACTTTGAAGCACAAATTCACTCAAGCTGCGTCAAAATCAAATTTATAAGGTTTGACCTAGTATACAGAAAAAATGTACTATAGTTCATGGTGATTCTGTCAATGATGATTTGATATTCTAGATGATCATATTTAATTCTATATAATTGGTCAAACTTTGTAAAGTTTGACTTTGACCAAAAATAATAGGCGCCATGAGAATGGCGTCCTCGCCCGGCCGTCTGAAACTAGGCTTAACACCTGACCTACTTCATGCGCCTAAATTAGGAGTGCAACGTCATCACCAGACGAGAATACATTGTCGGAATCGTCAAAAGACCTCCGTCGAGCGTAGCTGCTCGTCGCCACCAGCAGCTACGCGCCATCGAGGAGCTATACCTCTCCTCCATCATATCGCCCGCACCACCGTAATAGGTTGGTGGCAGTGGCGGCGTCAGCGCTGCTATGGGCCTCGGCGGTGGCTGCCGTAGAGAATGACGGACGGTCAATAAAGCAAAACAGCGGAGGAGAGCCTTGTTATCATTCAGGGAGATGGAGATGATGAATTGCTTTCTTTCCTTTTTTTTCGTGTTTTTGTTGCTTTTATGTAGAGAAGGTGTGTACGTTTAGCTCCACGGTTACAACCTTGTGTGATTACGCACGTCTGCTACTTTTGAGCTCGATCGATCCTATCCACCAAAAGAAGAAGCTTGACCACGTGCAACTCAAGTCCGGCAAGGTTCCTTTGCTGGGCGAGAAATGCAATTCACATAGTTACGGTATTTGTATCCCCCAATCAGCCAGAAGCTTGCCACCTGTGCTTATACCTTATACCCAGGCTCATGTTTAATGCGTGTGTATACATATGATGCATGCCTTTCAGAAAATTAATATGTATGCTTGAATTCCAAAAAATATTTATCACTGGATTTCCTAAAACCTTTTTGATAGTTGTTCCAGAAATTCAAAAATATATCTTTTTATTGGGAAATATATTATTTTTCTGGATAAGTCGTTGTTTTCAAAAAAGTGTTAGTTTTTTTTCATAAATATCCATATAAATTTCAACTATTTCGAAAACATTTTACATAAATTTCACTGACATTTAGATTATTTCAGTTACATTTCAATCAATACATAGACGTGGGTAACTTTACATAAGAAGCCCTAATGAATTATGCATGAAACCCTAGTATGTACTGTTGATTTTATTTTGATTTTGTCTCACCTGTTTTCTTTGAGGCGCCACGTCGATGACTGGCTGACTAATACAACAAGTCAGCTAATTTTTTATATATCCAGCCAGGCTGATCAGCAGTCAAAAAAGAAAAAGAAAATGGAATGGAACAATTGCATCTGGCACAAAGACGGAAAGAAATGGTTGGACTCTGAAACAGAGAGAAGTGTCGAGCTCTGCTTCGCAACAATGGCTTCCAGGCCTTGAGTCAGGACTACACTGCATGCACGCACAGTACTGTTGTTATTCGTTCATGTGCCATGGCCTCTGGCAAACAAGTCTGACGAAAGGTGACTGTAATATATAAGTAGCAGTAAGTTAGGATATAGGTTGTAGCTATAGACAAAAACTTGATTAGCCACACGGCCCACACCACTGGTGCGTGCAACTTTGTGTCCTAAAGTTCAAGGTGGGGAAGTGCAGATCCCTTGTCCCTGCGAGCAGCACTGTACTACTAGTGCATTTTTTATTTTTCTTGCAAATGCCAAGCTTTATATTTACTGATAGCTCCGGTACTGACATGATATTAAGTACTAGTGCACTGTAGCTGGGAGTCTGAGCCGAATTTTAATCTGTCTTAACTTGGGAAAGTACTCTGCCAAGCTGCAAAGAACTACTGTAGTATTAAACCAAGTTAGAAGATGGAGTAGTACTGTAGTAGTAGCACTTGGCCGCCTCCTATTGTATTTAGTGCTGCTAATGACAGTCAGAGGCCATCCTTCAACAATGGCAGAAGGCAGGGCATGGCTTCTTCTTTTGCGGATACCAAAACACACGGATGGCCACTCTACCTTTTCCCATCATCTGCTGCTTTGGATGGATGGAGCCATCCTTTTCTCAAAGCAGTCCTCTCAAAGGTAGAGATAGATTGTTCCCTGTCACCAAACAAAAAGAGTCGGTTAATAAAGCAGGTGGCCCTTTCCATCCAACACACCCCCAGTCCAGCACACTCGAGCTATTCACATATGAGAGTTTCACTTCTCTGAATGTAGCTCAGCCTCCAGCGCACCGCAGCCTGCTTGCCATGAAAAGAGAAGCACTCTGATGGATCTATGGGTTGGCGCAATGGCAATCAGTCAGGATCGCGTTTTAACCTTGCAACAGCTGCACTGCACGCTTCACTCGCCGGCGGTAACTCTGGTTGTTGATTATCGTGCATGCACCATGGAGTTGTAGGAAGCGTTTAGGGCATGATTAACACTGAGCTAACGATGGGCTGGGCGAATCAAGTCTGAAGAAACAAAGTTGACAGAAGAAGCAGGTAGCTCTAACTCTGAGTAGTAATCCAATTTAACTATCTATCTTACCACTGACTACTTAGAGTCTCAAAGCTGGATCGATCGTCTGAATTCTCTCCTCGAGTGTCAGTTAGAGGTATTAGTAACCTGAACAACTTTTAGTGCTGAGAAGGCAAGGCACGAGGACTGCCATGGGGATGGTTAATGTCGATAAAATCAGCAAGCTGAAGAGGCCCATCAATTCGTGCGACGCGGGGCCGGTCCATTAGCCAAGAGAAAGCAGGCTCCAGTCATGGCACTACGGGGCCTAGCAGCGGCAATCCCTAACCCGACGCTACAAGCGTCGGTTGGAGCCTCCAAGGCATACCCCGCTCCTTATACTTTGCCGCGTTTAGCGGTGCGGAACTGCAGCCAGTGTGTTGGGCCGTGGTCCATCAGGTATTTCCCTTTCCCTTCTTTTACATTACTAAATCTGAATGTTTTTAATCCGAATATCTTTAAAATATGAACAGTTTTTAAATCTGAACAATTTTCGAATTTGAACTCATATCAAAGTTGAACATTAAAATTAATAATTTTAAAAGAAAACAGAAAAAGAAAAGTAAACAGAAAAATGAAAAAGGAAAAAATACAGAAAGGAAAAGAGAAAGAAGACGCAAATGGGCTGGCCCAGTGCGGTGCGGGGGTGTGCGGCGCGAGCCTCCCGCGCCGCAAAAGCCTTAGGCCCGCTTGGTTGGTCGTAAAATAGCCAAAACGATCGGAAAACGAGACGGACCTATCGAGGTCCATATAAAATCCTTCGTGAGCTCCATAATAGTTACTGTTCCGTAAAATAAACCAACCATGCAATCGGGGCCTTATACTACGCCGCACCTAACGTTGCTATTGGACTGGCCCATTTATTTTCAGATAAGTTTTTCTGATTTTATGGTTCATTTTAGAAATGGTTGAGATTTTTCATTTTTGGAAAAATGGTCAGATTTTTCATTTTGAAAATGGTTCAAAATTTAAAAAATGTTCAAACTCATGAAAACATTTTTTTGATTTCACAATTGTTTTAAAATATTAACAGAAGGGAAAACAAAAACATTCGTCATTGGGCAAGCACACCAGATATATCCTGGTAGGCTTGTCCCATATCCCCCCGCATGAGTGCAATGCTACCAAATACGGCTTAATAGGTGCGAAATTTATTATGCCATTTATTGTTCGAATTTTGAATAGACATCTTAAAATTAATATTCTATATTAGCGTTCATCCGTTAAACTCATTCTCACGATGCATTGAGATATAGAATTTCTCGGTCGACCGAGGAACCAGCAAACCGGAAGAACGCTAGCACGGTTTAAGTTCCAAAACACGGCCCTTATTTGCAGAATATTCTTTTTCCAGCAACAGGATAATCTTGTTGTCATTCCTGTCTTTTTAGCTGCACCAATCATTTATCGGGTCTTAATCGCGCATTAACTAATTTATCACACAAAACGTGGTTGGTCCATCAATTTTTGGTCCATTTCAACAAGTTATGAGAGAGGACATGGTCCTGTGCAGTAAGGAAGAAGATGGGGGACGAAAATTCTTCTCAAGAGACAAGCATGGCTGCATGGGTCCTGTGCAATAATGAAGAGGATGAGAGGCGAAACTTCTTGCGGCCAGCTGCCATGATCCAGATTTCAATGGTGAAGACGAGTGCAGGAGTATCTTGTTCTATAAAATGGCGGCACGAGGCGCCTCGATTCATTCATCCGGCAGCCTGCAGCAACCATGTCCGCCTTGAGAGGACCGTGCGCGACGGCCATCCTGGCCGTCGTCCTGGCAGCGGCGGCACTGGCACTGGCCAGCCCAGCAGTGTGGCTCGCAGGCCGGCGGCGCGACGTGCGCCAACTGCCTCTGCTGCAGCACTTCGGCTATTGCGGCAGCGGCTCGGCCTACTGCGGCGCCGGCTGCCAGAGCCAGTGCAACGGTTGTGGCAGCAGCCCACCCGCAACCGGCGGCGTGGCGTCCATCATATCCAGCGACCTCTTCGAACGGTTCCTCCTCCACCGCAACGACGCGGCGTGCCAGGCGCGTGGGTTTTACACGTACAACGCCTTCTTGGCCGCCGCCGCTGCCTACGGCGTTCGGCACCACTGGGGACTTGGACACGCGGAAGCGGGAGGTGGCAGCCTTCTTCGGCCAGACTCCACGAGACCACCGGCGGGTGGCCCACCGCGCCCGATGGTCCTTCGCGTGGGGCTATGCTTCAAGCAGGAGCAGGGATCGCCGGCTGGCACCCCGCCGCCGGTCTACTGCGACGGTGACACTCAAGACTGGCCGTGCGCGCCGGCAAGTCGTACTACGGCCGCGGCCCGATCAGCTCACCCAGTAAGCAACCATGCACCAAACTTGATCTCTTCATGTCAAATTTTAAGTATGTTTCTCATGTTGGATGGATGGATTCAGCAACTACAACTATGGACCGGCGGGGCGCGCCATCGGGGTGGACCTGCTGAACAACCCGGACCAGGTGACCGCGGACCCGACGGTGGCGTTCAAGACGGCGATCTGGTTCTGGATGACCACGCAGTCCAACAAGCCATCGTGCCACGACGTGATCACCGGGGTGTGGACGCCGACGGCCAGGGACAGCGCCGCCGGACGGGTTCCCGGGTACGGCGTCATCACCAACGGCATCAACGGCGGGGTCGAGTGCGGCAAGGGGCCGCAACCGAGGTGGCTGACCGGATCGGGTTCTACAAGCGCTACTGCGACACCTTCCAGATCGGCTATGGGAATAACCTCGACTGCTACAAACAGTTGTCGTTCAACGTCGGCCTCTCGGCCTCACCTCAGCTCGCGGCGCAGTGAGACGGTGAGATTACGGAACTCGATCTATGCATGTGTACAGTATAGACACGATCACCGATAAATAATCTCGGAGTAATAAATGGATGACTAGACCTCCCTCTGTGTATATGTATGTGTATTTCTCAATGCACCAGAGGGAAGCAGTGTCGCCACCTTTATTATTAATATTCTCTCGTTTATGCAAAAA